>CM040239.1:59912009-60076375 GCA_022545495.1 Chrysanthemum lavandulifolium
AATGAAGTCACACCTTCAACCTTGACCAAACTTGAGATACTCGCAAACTATGATTACGAATCGGTTAACCGAATAGATATCATCGATGTTGCCTCTGAAGAGTACTCTCAAGAAGTTCTTGGTTATTCTCATAATGCAGTGAGTGGGGATACCACCACATCTTCTCAACCTATCATAGCCAATTCTACTCCTTCTCGCACTCCGTTTGAGGAAGCGACTTCATCTTAGATGAGATTGAAGCATACTTGGCTAGTGATTACATTCCATGGGAAATTGATCACGCTCGATTGATATTGAGGGGACATACTTCTTATTGAGAAGTTGCTAATGGTGATCCATCATCAACCCCTTCCTCTAGTGATTCAATTCACGATGAGATTAATCAAAATGAGATTAATCTGGAGGAGATATTATTCTTGAGAAATTGTTAAATCGGACACTTCTTTCCTCTCCTCCCATCAAACTTCATAACAAGGAAGTCAAGTCAATTGAGAAAGCGGAAGAATTTCACGAGGTTGAGCTTAAGGACTTACCTCCTCATCTTGAGTATGCATTTCTAGAAGGTGATGATAAATTACCGTTATTATTGCTCGAGATTTGAGTAAAGATGAAAAATTGCTCTACTTAAAATCTTGAAGTCACACAACAAGCAATTGCTTGGAAACTCTCAGACATCAAAGGTATAAACCACGAGTTTTGTACCCATAAAATCTTGATGGAGGATGACTTCAAACCAGCAGTTCAACATCGAGGCAGTGAATCCAAAAATCCATGATGTTATTAAACAAGAGGTTATCAAACTTCTTGATGCGGGATTGATTTACCGATCTCGGGCAGGTCCTTGGGTTAGCCCAATTCATTGTGTTAGAAAAAGGGTGGCATTACTTGTTATCACAAATGAAGATAACGAGTTAATTCCAACTCGATTGGTTACGGGATGGCGTGTTTGCATTGACTATCGTAAGTTGAATAGCGCCACCGTAAAGACCATTTCCTCTACCTTCATGGACCGGATGCTTGAGAGATTAGCGGGGAATGAATACTATTGTTTCCTTGATGGTTTCTCGGGTTACTTCGGATCCCTATTGATCCACATGATCAAGAGAGACCATTCACTTGCCCATACGGGACTTTTGCCTACAAAGCGTATGCCTTTTGGCTTATGTAATGCTCTGCACGTTCAACGATGTATGATGGCCATATTCCATGTTAGAAAGTGACTTAAACTTTAAGGGGTTATTTGGTAAATTTGGTAATTTGTGACTTGTCATACAAGTTTGGTTAGAATTTGGAAACTATTATATGATGGTTCGTTTAGCCTATAAATAGGGATTAATACCTTTAGAATTCTTTGTATCTTTTGAATAATAGTTTGGTACCGTTTGAATTTGTCTTTGTATTTGGTTTGGTAATTTTGAATAAAGCTTCCGCTTCGTTTGTTTGGATTTGTTTGTTTGTTTCGGTCTTTGAATTACCAACAAGTGGTATCAGAGCCAGGTTCGTTTTTGCTATGAAGAAGAAGAAAAAGAAAAGGTTTCGTTTGGATTTTTGGGATACGATCGTTTTTGTCGATTTGGAATATGTCATATTCGCAAAATTTGGATTTGTTTTTGTTCGTTAGTATATTGTTAGCTATTGGGCCTACATTAAATTTGGGTTTTGAATGCTTTCGTCAACTTCAACTTCATGAAACTGATATTGAAGTTTTTGAGTTTGATATATCTTGTTTTGGCCACAACAAGATGAGAATATTCAGAAATTTAGGTTTTGAAGATTGTTTTTATGATGATTGGTGGATATTAGTAAGTTGGGATTTTGGAATTAGTCATCTTTGGTATTTGTTTCATCTGGTATTTGTTTCGTGATATTTGTATTTGTATGGTATTCGAATTTGGTTGCGTTTGAATTATTAGAGCCCGTTCGTCAAGTTATTTATTAACTTGAATTTGGTTGATACTTGCATAATAAGTTTGAAGTTGGACCGTAATTCTTATTACATAAGTGGGTCATTAGAGTTTGAATTTGATATTTGGGTCGTAATACTTATTATATAAGTGGACAATTGGAGTTTGAATTTGGTATTTGAAATTTGAAGATCGATTTGGTTTTTGAAGACTTGGTGCAAGTCGTTTGAATTTGTTCGATCGTTTGGAATTTGTTACTTTGGAAAATTTGGATGTTTGTTTGACAGGCTTTTGAAGATGGTTACCTGAATTTGATAATCTTTGTTGAAGATCGTTTGAGCCGATTTGTTTTGTTTGGTTGACCGAGTTTGAATTTGTCGGTTAACATTTGATTGTTCGTTTTGAAGTTATTGGCATTTGCTTTGAACCAACTTTGTTTTGGATCGTTTTTGGGAATCGATCGTTCACTTTGAATTAGGCTAGTATTTCTAGCATTTGGAATTGGGAATTTGAAAATTTGAATTTGAAGACAAAAGATTCGTTTGGTTTGAAATTTTGAATGGAGTTGAAGTCACGGTGGAGATTGTTAGAAAGTGACTTAAACTTTAAGGGGTTATTTGGTAAATTTGGTAATTTTGTGACTTGTCATACAAGTTTGGTTAGAATTTGGAAACTATTATATGATGGTTCGTTTAGCCTATAAATAGGGATTAATACCTTTAGAATTCTTTGTATCTTTTGAATAATAGTTTGGTACCGTTTGAATTTGTCTTTGTATTTGGTTTGGTAATTTTGAATAAAGCTTCCGCTTCGTTTGTTTGGATTTGTTTGTTTGTTTCGGTCTTTGAATTACCAACATTCCACGACATGATCGGGGATACAATGGAAGTGTTTATGGATGACTTCTCGGTCATTGGGGATTCTTTTCAATCATGTCTCTCCCATTTAGAGAAAATGCTTCAAAGGTGTGAAGACACCAATCTTTGTCTAAACGGGAGAAAAGTCACTTTATGGTCAAAGAAGGCATAGTCCTTGGCCATAAGATTTCAAAGAATGGGATTGAGGTAGATAGAGCAAAAGTCGATGTTATTGCTAATTGCCTCATCCTACTACCGTCAAAGGTATTAGGAGTTTTTAGGTCATGCCGGTTTCTATACGTAGATTCATTCAAGATTTTTCCAAAATCGCCGACCAATGACCCATCTTCTTGAAAAGGATGCTCCTTTTATCTTTTCACCCGAGTGCATCGTAGCTTTTGAAACATTGAAGAAAAAGCTTCTCAAGCACCCATTCTCGTTGCTCTGGTCGGGATTTACCCTTTGAGCTAATGTGCGATGCAAGTGATTTTGCTATCGGCGCGGTCTTAGGGCAACGAAGAAACAAGCATTTTCACCTATTCACTACGCAAGTAAGACTATGTTGAAGCTCGACTCATTACACCACCACGTAAAAAGAGCTATTAGCCGTGGTGTATGCATTTGAGAAGTTTCGGCCGTACTTAATCTTGACCAAATGTGTAGTATATACGGATCACTCGGCTCTTAAATATCTCTTTGCAAAACAAGATGCAAAGCCGAGATTGCTCAGTTGGGTTCTCCTCCTTCAAGAATTTGATATCATCATACGTGATAAAAAGGAGCGAGAACACAGTTGGCGATCATCTGTCCAGATTAGAAAACCCTCACCAAGATGTTTTGAGAAAAGGAAATAAATGAAACATTTCCTCTCGAGACACTCAATGCGGTTTCTTTTCGTGGAAACTCTTCTACCCATGGTTTCTTGACTTTGCAAATTACCATGCGGGTAACTTCATTGTGAAAGGATGTCGACCCAGCGAAGAATAAATTCTTCAAAGATGTTAAACATTATTTCGGGACGACCCTTTCTTATTCAAAATCTGTGCGGATCAAGTCATCCGACGGTGTGTTTATGGACAAGAAGCTCTTGACATTCTCAAAGCTTGCCATCTTTGGACCCACGGGGGCCATCATAGTCCAAATTACACCGCCAAAAGGTGTTTGATTCCGGGTTCTATTGGCCCACAATCTATAAGGATGCCCACGATTATGTCAAAACTGTGACGCTTGTCAGCGTCATGGAAATATATCTCAAAGGAATGAAATGCCGCAAAATGCCATTCAAGTTTGTGAGATATTTGACATATGGGGTATTGATTTTCCATCTTCTCGTGGTAACAAGTACATACTCGTGGTATTGACTATCTGTCAAAATGGGTTGAAGCAAAAGCCTTACCCATCAATGATGCCCGAGTTGTTGTGAAGTTTTGAAATCTCTGTTTGCGGGTTTGGAACTCAAGGCGATAATCGGTGATCGTGGAACACATTTTGTAATGACCAATTTGAAAGAGTTATGCAAAAATATGGTGTTACCCATCGTCTCTCTCGCATACCACCCCGAAACAAGTGGGCGGTGGAAGTTTCAAACCGTGGTATTAAAAGGATTCTTGAAAGGACGAGTGGCGAAAATCGTGCATCCCGGTCGGATAAGCGATGGCGCTCTGGGCCTTCCGTACGACTTACAAAACACCTATTGGGTGTACTCCATACAAGCTAGTGTACGGAAAAGCATGTCATCTTCGATTGAACTAGAGCACAAGGCTTCTTGGGCCTTAAAACATGCAAACTTCGATATCTGAGACGGTAGGCGATCACGAGAAAAGTTCAAATGAATGAATTAAATGAACTTCGTGATCAAGCTTATGAGAACTCTTTGATCTACAAGCAAAAGACAAAGAAGATTCATGACTCTAAGATCAAGAACCGCGTTTTCAACGTTGGTGATCGAGTCCTTCTTTTCAACTCTAGATTGAAGATTTTCTCGGAAAGCTTAAGTCCCGCTGGTGCGGTCCATTTACTATCACTAAGGTTTATCCTTATGGCACCATTGAGTTATCTCAACCCGATGGTCCCAATTTTAAAGTGAATGGTCATCGAGTGAAGCATTACTTTAGAGGACATTCCCCACATGGTTGTCCCGGATTACAAACATTCCCCATGAACCAATGAATGCGGGGATCGAGTCAAGCTAGTGACTCGGTAATCAAAAACATTAGCACGCACCATATGGGTTTTCACCCATAATTCATCTTCTTAACCCCCTACTTTCTACCACCCCACATTTGTGTGGGGAGTTTTCAAAAATATATATATATATATATATATATATATTGTATATTCTCATTCTTTCTAAAAAAAAAAAAAAAAAAATAAAAATCTTCTTCTAAATAAATGGCGTAATATTTCCCTTTCACGTTCTTTGTTTCGGCATAACCGTTTCGTACTTTGAATATTGAGGGCAATATTCATTTCTAAGTGTGGGGGAATTCTCGCGAATTTCATATATTATCTACCCAATTCCCGTTTTGGCCAAAATTTTTTTGGAGTAAGTGTTTACACTTTCTCATTTGGTTATCGATCCGCCATGTACGCAAGACAAAAGCATTAGCTAATCCAGAGCAAACGGCTCTTGGTAAAGATTTCTCAAATCCGTTTATATGGCTTGCAATTTGCCAAAATTGTATGGTTCTTCACTCCCATCATCCTCAAAAGATAAGAGTTGGCTAGCCGCAAGGTTATGGCTTGTGGTAAAGGCGATGGAAAATCCATAATTGGTATTCACTCACCAAAGATAATTCGATAATTTATCTAAGAGTTGGCTAGTCCGAGAAGTGCACGGCTTCGGTAAAGACACATCAAATCCGTTATATGGTTTATGATTTGCCAATAAATCATTTGGTTATCGTTGTACCAAGGTTCTTACTTGAATCAAAACAATTGGCTACTCCGAAGTGATGGCTTTTGGTAAAGAGTTTTCAAATCCATCAAGTTTTTCTCAAATCATTGCTAGGGACTAGCAATATCTTAGTGTGGGGTATTGATGAGTGTCTAAACACTCATCATTTTTACATAATCTAAACGCAAAATCATCTCGAAAACACTCGAAACACATCAAAATGATCAAAATATCACAAATCAGTGTTTTATGTGTTTTAAATGCAAAAATATCAAAATCGGATGAAAATGTATCAAGTTTGCAAAATTGGCGCTTTAGTCCCCAAGTTTTAAAAGTTGTCAAATCTAGTCCACGGAAATTCAAAATGTGAAATTCATCATTCAAGGTCCTGAAGTATTCTAAGTTGTTTAAAATGATCCTTGAATGATTCTTTGGTCAATTGGCAAGAAAGGTCCTCAAACTTTGGAAAATTGCAAAGTTAGTCCTTAGACCTTTAAAAATGGATTTTATGCAAAAAGGGTCCTTGTTTTATCAATGTTTGTCATGATTGGTCCTTGTGAGAGCATTGGAAATGTTCACTTTTAGTCCTTGAAGTTTGGTCGAATTACACTTTTGGTCCTTGTATTAAGCTTAAACCAAACGGACACCTATTAACTATCTAGGCCCAAATGCATATCCAAGCCCAACCCTTAGCCCAATCCCACTTGACCCTTGACCCTTTGCCCGAGCCAGTCCAATCCATTTGGCCTCGGCCATACCGCACTGACCCCGTCTGTGTTATTAAAACCACGGTCAACCAAAGTCAAATGCAAGAAAGCGCCTAATACCGGCTTCCATTGTAGCATCTCTCTTCCCACGGATATCCAATACTAGAGTGGTTTCACCACATTTTCAACCCCTCTCCCTATTCCTTGTCCCTCCACACCCTCTAAACAACAAAAACTCTTAAT
Organism: Chrysanthemum lavandulifolium; assembly: GCA_022545495.1. NCBI lineage: Eukaryota > Viridiplantae > Streptophyta > Magnoliopsida > Asterales > Asteraceae > Chrysanthemum > Chrysanthemum lavandulifolium. Next base: position 59,918,617 of record CM040239.1, read on the forward strand.
TGCTCAAACCAAACTCAATTAAAGCTAAAACACCTTGAAGAAAAATTGGCGCCAAAATGCAAGGTGGATGGTTCGATGAATTTGAGTGATCCAAGGGCTCAAATGTGGTGGGATAGTTTCAGAGGTCATAGAGGATTGTCACAAAAGTCTATAAAGTGATAGAGATGCATTGTAAAATATATATCTAGAGTAATTTAAGTTTTATTGTCGATTTTAAGCATTTTCAAGTTTAAGTGTATGTTTTATCTTCAAACTCTTATTTTAAGTTTTCATGCTATAATAAAGCTTTTTCGGAATCATCAATTTCGATTACAAGTTCCATTACAAGTTTATGCAAATCTCATATTTATTCAAAATTTCATTAATGGTCAAATGTTTTTAAGCAAGTGTTAGTATGGACTCTTAAGCTCATGTAAGCTCCTAGATAGCTTAAGCAAGCTATTAGAAACTCTAAAATTCAGTTTAGCTTCAAAATCAAAAATTCACCAAAAATCCAAATAATTAGTGAAAAATAAAAAGGGTTCCATGGAAGTGTTCACAATTTGGAGCAAGGTGTATTATGGATGGCCTTGGGATTAGTAGCTTAGTGGTAAGCTTATAGGGGTGCTCATTGGTCTTGGTTCTCGGTTTGCAGCTTGGAAGCATTTGTAAGCTTTTTGATAAATTTGGCATTTCAACGTTGTAAGTGATCATTAGCTTTTAATTTACATTTCTTATTGTTAATTAGATATAGTTAAGTGAGTTTAAGCTTTTAAATCAGTTTGTTGTTCCTAAAATTTGTAGTTTATAAAATTTCCTTTTAAGAGTCAAAATTGCATTTTAGTCATTTTTGAGTTTCTAGGTTGTAAGGGTTGTTGTTTGTGCTTAATTGGTCTTAATTAATAATAATATATGGTCTTCAATCAAGTTTATAGTCTAATTTTGCAAGTTGCTTTGTAAAAATTTCAATATGATCATCTATAGGGGTGTTTGGTTTATTGTGTTCAAAGGTTCTTTGGTCTTTATCTTTGTTGGAAATACTTGCTCTAAATAGGTCTAAATAACTAAGCTCGAGTCAAAGAAACAAGTCCTTGATAGCAAAAGTCAAAATTCTTCACATCCTTAGTTGAGCGACTCATGTTGGATTTTTTGGATATAGGATCATTGATTTGTGTTTAAAAGTTGTTAACCTTGCTTAAGTTAGTCTTATCTTACCTAAATACATCATATTAAGTGCTTAAAGTTAGATCAAAATCCACTTTGGTCAACTTTTACTTGTTCATAAAAGTCAAAATCTCGATAGTCGTTTTGAATAAACTTTGGAATTTCATTGTGTATTCAATAGTGAGTTTCAGTTTATAAGCTCTTAGGGAATTATAGTTTAGTTGCTAAAGAAAAATAGAAAATGATAGTTCTTGGTTTCTCGACTTTTTGAGTACTTATTTTATTGCTTATTGAGAGTACTGTTTCAATAATGCTCGTGCTTGCAATAAGCCCATTTTGAAAAGTGGTACCAATTTGATAAGCTCACACCGAACTTAGCTAGTTGAGGTCCAAATCTCTTGTTCTCTGGTTCTTTTTGAAAGCCAACCTGGTCCTCTTGGACCATATCAAGTCTTGTTTTTCACTTTTGAGCTTGTTAGCTAGAAGCCGACTTGTTGACTCAACCTTTGGAGCTTAAAGCTTGTTCCCGTTAAATTGTTCTAAAAAGTCCTCAATTGCTTATTAGCTTATTCATAGCTTATTTGCTTGTGCTTCTTGGTATCTTTTAGCTTCATTTTAGTATCATATAGCTTGTTCATATACTTTGACCTTTTGCTTTTGTTTCAGTGTACAAGCTTGTTTGAGCTCAAACACCCAAATAAGCTCATTTAAGTCAAAAGTTGGATCAATAAGCCTTCGATCTGCTTATTTGTGTTTTGTAAATTTTTGTCTTTGTTAAAGTTTCATATTATTAGTATATAAGTAGTTTTCAAAATAAAAATCACAAAAAGATCAATATAAAAATAGTGATAGCGTTTATTTAAGATTTTTAGCTTTTGATTTTTCTTTTCAACTTTCTAATAAGCAAAACTTGTTTTCTCTTTTTCTTAGGTTTCGTCATCATATAGGATTTTTAGAAAAAGTTTCATATTTTTCTCTATCTTTTAGTATTTATTATAATTTTAAATAGTTAAAAATAGTAATTAATTAGTAATAAATAATTAAAAAGCCTAAAAAATATCTTTTCAGTTTTAAAATTAGTTTTATCATATTTTAGATTTTTCAAAGTTAAAATTTTATTTTTCCAAGTTTATTTTCTATTTTCTAAGTATTTAAGTGTATTTTAAATAATAGTTAATTAGTAATAATTAAATAAAAAGTGTGAAAAATATATTTTTAGTTTTAAAATTAGTTTTATAGTATTTTAGATTTTTCAAAGTCATAAGTTTATTTTTCTAGCCTTATTTCCTATTTTCTTTTATTTTAGAGTATTTATTAAATAGTTAAAATAAGTTTTAATTAATAATAATTAATTAAATAGTGTTAAAATAATTTTCCTTTTCTAATAATTTTCTTTTATTTTAGGATTCCAAAATGTCATTTTCATATTTTTAGGTCTTTTATTTCTTAGTTTTCACTTTTTATTTTGTGCGTGATATCGTAGTTTTAAAACTTACGTTTACGTTTCTTTCTTCGATTGTTGTGCTTTCCAGTGCGTACTCCATTCTATTCCAATCAATCGGTGGTGTAATATTTCTAATCAAAACCTTTACGAGATCACTATCCTTAGTGATCATTCTATCATCTGAGTTTGTTTAACACACCATTGAGTCTCAGTGAGACTAAACGACCCGGGAATCCATTGTATTCTCGATCTTAATTGCATTTGTGTCGAGCGGTTTAAGTCTGTTTAGACTTGTTGTTAGCACCGATCACCCTCCTCAAGACCTAAACTAAAATGATACCACTATAAATATAATGCATTTACAAGAAATTGAAACCCTAGTTTTGTTGCCTCTTCTTCTCTTTTCTTCCTATTCGGCCGAACCTAAGCATTGGTGTCGAGAGCTTTGTTTTCAAGCAAGCTAAGGTATAACAATGTTTCTTGTCTTCTTCGTTACACCTTACGTTAATATGTTGTGATTTGTTTTGGTTCTAGTGACTTGGTTTTCTTTTTTGCAAACAAGACAAACCGTAATGATTTAAACCCTATAATTATTAAAGAGCTTGTTACGTAATAAGTATTATTGAATCGGATCATGAATACGTCGAGTATATAAGGACCGAACCATAAGTGAACCGAACCATGTGTATGTTTGACTAAGGTATTAAAACATGATAACTTGAATATGTAAAGTAGATGAGTTAAGGTATTGCTTAAAACCTATTAGCGAAACCCTAGGTTTGAACCGAACCATATAATTTTGAATGAGTATTAAACGAGTAAAGATCATGTGAAACCTAAACCTAGTTTAATGTGTAAACATGGGTATAAAAGTTGACGTATAACATATATATGGAAACATTGTTTTCATTACGACATGAGCGTGTTGAGTAAATAACAAGAGTAATGAGTCATTTATTGACGTAACATATAAGTAAATGCACATTAATATGATATTAAAAGAATGAGAAACCCTAGAACATAAATGAGAATCGATTAGGGTTTGAAGCTAAGTATATTAATTCGTTATTTCATGTGTGAGTTATGACGTTTAAACTATTTTCACATTTAACCCTAAACTTTAATAAATGACATAATGAACCTTAATCTACGATATTGTTTATAAAACACTTAAGTCTCATTTAATTATAAAACCCTAAAGTATTAAGATCATTAAATACATTAAGTATGAACACCAAATATTAAAAGATCATTTCGACGATTATGGAATCATAAATAACATGTACGACCGTTAATGTGTATAGGTTCCGTGAAGAAGGAGTAATCCTTTGCTTTCCGTGTTTACGCTTTTCGATCATTTGCTTTGGAATAAGGTACAGATATTCGACCTTTTCAATGAAGGTTCCTTATAACGTTTTCTTTTCGCTAGCTTTTATATTAGGATTTCCTAAGCCTTTGCTATGAACCCTATTTTGTTATTTGTTTGCTGCTTATCCGAACTTGATTTTGAATCATAAAACATTTGATTTTGAACTATATGATATGAAAACTTTGACTTTGAAAACATGATTTAATCTTTGATAAAGTATGATCTATGTCAATTTGACATTCTAATTTGACCTAAGATAGTTTGACACCCGAGCCAAATAATAACTAGTCATGGGGTTCCATGTCCGTGTCGTTGATGCACTTCGACATGACTCTAGGGCGATGAGTGAAGTTCGCCACGTCCCTTATCTCGTTATCTTTATGAGCTCAAGTTATATTATATTATCAATATATGTTTGTAGGGCGTATGGGTGCATCCTAGATCCGTTATATGCTATATATTATATATTATATGTTATATGTATATGTTATCGATGATTGATGCTTGCGTGCATGCACGTCCTTCATAACTCTGGTAGGTCTCCCTACAAATGTTGCCTTATGTGATTATGAATATGAATAATATGAATATGATTATGATATGGCATATGTGTGCGGGCTCGAGGTAGTTAACTATAAAACTTATTCTATTATTTTGATTTATATTTTGAATTGATTATGATTTTACTATCTTTCTTTCACTTTATTTCGTATTCGTTTTGTTTCGTATTCGCTTTGCTTGTATATCTTCCTTTGGCTTTTGAAGCTCGGCCGCATTTCTTTTCTTCCGCGGTATCTAAGCATTGGAGCTGGGTATTGCTTTGGGATGAGAGATTGAGTGGACTTACCTTAGAGATATTTAGCTTTGATCTTATGATGCCATATAAGACTTTATATTTTAGATATTTCATTTGGAGTTTATTTTTCCTTGGGACCTATGTATTGAAGTCATTTGACTTGGATTATTTCAATATTTATGTTAAGACTTCTTTTGGATATTTATGTTTGCTTTGATATGACACCATTACTTGTGATTCCTTTACCCTTGTCGGGTCGGGCGTTACAATTTATGGTATCGAGCCAGTGTTCTGACTTGTAGTCGGGACCTGTGACATATGGAGCCTAGGTTTTGAGACCCTTCGAGCTTAGGATTTGACCTGCGGAGGATTTGGGTAGACTTTAGGATTCCTTCGCGTACTTCCATTTCGTATCTCACCTTTGTTTATTTTGCTAATCGTTTGAATATCGTTCGATGGTTCGAACTCGTACTCACCGGTAGCGGATGGAGACGATGATGCTACTAACATTGATCTCAGCGATTGCTAATGCTCTCAACACTCTTTTCCACGGTCTTACTACACCGAGATGATGGAGCAATGATCAACAACATTCGTGTCGACCGGTGCTTCGGTAGTGGTGGAGGAAATCAACCCGCATGCATTCACACTTGGCTCGGCGTTTGAAGGCTCAAGCCTCTTTCGTTTAGCACCGCTACTCCCACCGAGGCCGAGGACCGGATCACTCATATTGAGAAGTCGTTTGAAGTCTTGGGTTGTAGAGACGAGTTTAAGACTCGTTTGGTCGCATTCAAATTGGAAGGTGATGCTTTAAATTGGTGGAAGGCACTCAAACAAGCAAGAGGAGGAGATGCTTTTGTCACACTTGTACCGGACCGAGTTTGGACTATCTTCTATAATCGTTACTTCCACGATCTTTGGCAAAGAAAGGTATGAGAGGATTATCGTGCAATCTACCACTTGATCATGAGAATTCCAATGAGTACATGAGTAGGTTTATGAGGTCGGTAAGTTTTGTGGGAGCGATTCTTTGGAGATGGTAGGCGTCAAGCTAAGCACTTCAAGTGGGGATGAAGAAGTGGGTGTTGGACCGACCGCTTAATATTGAGTATGAGAATGTGTCGGCTGCAATGACGCACTCGTAACATTGAGATCTTTCATGAGGTTTCGGGTTCCAACAAGCGTGTCGCGATGGTGATCGGATTCAAGGTAGGACTCAAGGCAATGATTATAAGGGAAATTCGGTAGGAGTTATGATTCGAGGGTCAAGTGGATAGGAGTTATGATCGGTGGGTCGGGTCGGAAGGAATGTTGACTGGGCGCCACGAGGCGAGGAGTCAAGATAATAGAAATCTTGGTAGGAATGGAAATGATCGTCGGAATCAAGGTAGCAATAACCGGCGTTACAACAAGGATCGGTCACCGAGGATCAAATCGGGTCGTGCTTCAGGATCTTCTAGTCGAGAAAGACAATCGAGGTTTTGCCTCCCCCACCTATTTGTACTACTTGTGGAAAGGCTCATCCGGACAAGTGTTTCAAGGCCACCGGTGGTTGTTTTGCTTGTGGCTCCACTACCACAAGATCAAAGATTGCCCTAAGAAGAACCCGCGATTCTGGAAACTACATCGTCACCGACTACTCTTGGACGTGTTTATGCTACTACTCGGAATCAAAGTGAGCGCACTTCGTGTACCATTACGGGTACTCTTTTCATTGATGATTATTCGCCTTCGTTTTATTTGATACCGGTGCCACACACTCCATTATATTTGTCACATTTGCTAAGAAACTTAATATGAAGCCCAAACCATTAACAAATCACTTATCGATTTCTACACCTATGAAAACCACATGATCATTGATCATAAATCGTTAAGTTTCCTCTTCGTTTTGATGATCGTGTTCGCTTTAAAATCTGTATCCTCTCGATATGGTCGACTTTGATATCATTCTAGGCATGGATTGGTTGGCTTATCATAGAGCTTCAATTGACGCTATGCTAGAACGGTGATCTTTGGAGCGTAAAACATCCCGAATTGTTTATCATGGTTCTCAACCTCTCAAATCTGTTAAACTCATTTATGCTATGAAGGCACGGACCATGATTGCTCATGGGTGCCAAGGTTTTCTAGCATCCATTAAGACACATCTTTGGAGAGTCCTAACATTGAAAATCTTTCATTGTTTGTGAATTCACCGACGTTTTTCCCGAATGAACTCCCCGGTCTTCCCCGCTAGAAGTTGAGTTTAGCATTGAGTTAATTCACGGTCTTGAACCGATTTGAAGGCTCCGTGTCGTATGGCACTGTAGAACTAAGGTGTTGAAGGAACAACGCAAGAGATGATAGAAAATGGATTTATTCAACCCAAGTTTTCTCCATGGGGTGCACTGTCTTGTTTGAAAGAAGAAGGATGGGCATGCGTCTATGTATCGACTACCGTGAACTCAATCATATTACCATTCATAACCGTTATCCTCTTCCGCGTATAGATGATTTGTTGATCAACCGCAAGGAGCTAAGTTATTTTCGAAGATTGATCGAGGTGCGGTTATCATCGACTACGTGTGAAGGAGCAAGATGTTCCTAAGACCTCATTTCGTACGAGATATGGTCATTACGAATTCCTCGTTATGCCTTTTGGTTTGACCAATGCGCCTTGTGTTTATGGACCGATGAATCGTGTTTTCCATGAGTTCCTCGATAGATTCGTTATCGTTTTCATCAACGACATTTTAGTTTACTCCAAGTCGAAGAAGAGCATGAAGAACATCTCCGGATAGTTTTGGAGATTTTGAGGATGAAGAAGTTGTACGCCAAATTTTGAAGTGCGAGTTTTGGTTAAGACAAGTCGCTTTCCTTGGTCATATTGTATCGGTGATGGTATCACCATGGATCCGTCTAAAGTTGAGGCTATCACTAAATGGCCAAGACCTACGACGATGTTGAGGTCGAGTTTTCTAGGACTTCTTGGTTATTACCGACGTTTTGTTGAAGGTTTCTCTCGCTTAGCTCTACCCCTAACCCAACCGATGAGGAAAGGTGAAAAGTTTGTATGGACGGATGAGCGAGAGAAGAGTTTTGAAGAGTTGAAATGAAGATTGGTGTCCGCTCCTATTTTGACTCTTCCATCCGGTTCGGAGGATTTCAAATCTACAGTGATGCATCTAAGAAAGGATTAGGATGTGTTTTGATGCAACATGGAAAAGTAATAGCTTATGCTTGAGGCGCCTAAAACCTAATGAGGAGAATTACCAAACTCATGATCTTGAGTTAGGCTGCAGTGGTGTTCGCGTTGAAGATCTAGAGACATTACTTGTATGGAGGCGTGTGATATATTCATCGATCATAAGAGTCTCAAGTATATTTTCACTCGTAAGGAACTTAATATGAGACAAAGAAGATGGTTAGAACTTCTTAAGGATTATGACACCAACATTTAGTACCATCCGTGTAAGGCTAACGAGTTCTTGACGCACTTAGCCTAAATCGAGCATTCTTGCAAGTATTAAGATTGAACCTAGAATTATTCGTGACTTAGAGAGTTTGGATGTTGAGCTATGCGTGCGAGGTTTTGATGGATACCGGGCTAGTATGAAGGTGGAGTCGAACCTTATCGCAAATTAAAGCTCGAAAGATGATGGTGAGTGTGGGCGTGGCGCAAAATGCTAAAGAAGGTAAGCAAACGGAGTTTAAGGTTGATAATGACGGTATTGTATGGTATGGAGATAGGCTTTGTGTTCCCAATGATCGGTAGTTCGTGAGAAAGTTATGACCAAGCTCATAGTTCTCCTTTCACTATCCATCCCGGTTCTACCAAGATGTATAGGGATTTGAAGCGATACTTTTGGTGGAATGGCATGAAGCAAGATGTGGCGACGTTTGTGTCGAGGTGTATGATTTGTCGTGAGTTAAGATTGAACATCAAAGGGCTAGTGGATTGTTACGACCATTGGATAGTCCAACATGGAAGTGGGATAAGATATCTATGGATTTTGTGATGGACTACCTCTTACTCGGAAGAAGCATGATGCGATTTGGGTAGTTGTTGATCGACTAACTAAATCGCTCATTTCTTACCAATTAGAAAGGATTATGGTATTGGGAGATTGGCGGAGATTTTCAAAGAAGAGATCGTTAGACTTCATGGTACTCCGGCATCTATTGTGTCCGATGCAGATCCGAGTTTTACTTCTCATTTACGGAAAGGTTTGCAAAAGCTTGGGGTACTCGACTTAATTTTAGTACGGCATTTCATCCTCAAACGGATGGTCGGTCGAGAGGACTATTCGGACCTTAGAGGATATGTTAAGGCTTGTGCTTTAGAATGGACCCGGTTGGGATGAATATTTATGTTTAGTAGAGTTTGCATACAACAACAGTTGGCATGCTAGCATTAAAGCGACACCATTTGAACTTCTTTATGGAAGGAAATGTAGAGCACCTACTTGTTGGGATGAAGTAGGTGGCGCTTAATTGAAGGTCCGAAATGATTGAGATTACTAATGATAAAGTAGCTATTGCTAGAGAAAAGTTGAAGGAAGCTAGGTCTCGTCGGAAGAGTTATGCCGACAAACATCGTCGTGATTTAGAATTTCGGGTTGGAGATCGTGTATTTTTGAAAGTTTCGCGTTTAGAGGTGTGAAACATTTTGGAATCAAGGCAAGCTCACCTTGATTTATCGGTCCGTTTGAAATTCGAACGTATAGGAGAAGTTTCGTGTCGATTAGCACTTCCGCCTCAGTTGTCGCATGTTCATGACGTTTTCCATGTATCACTCCTAAGGGGATACAACTATCATCCGTTACACGTTGCTTCTTATCCGTTTGATCAAATTCAATCCGATATGTCCTTATCTGAAGAACCGGAAGCTATTCTAGAAAGGCAAGAAAGAGTCATGAGAAATAAAGTCATTCCGTTCGTTAAGATTCTTTGGAAAAATCATCCGGAACGTGAGGCTACTTGGGAAACCGAGGAGTCGATGCGAGCTAGTTATCCTCATTTCTTTGAATAGTTTGGTATGTTCTCATTTCGTTTCATTTCAATTTTCGAAGACGAAAATTTTTCTTTAGAGTGGAAGAATTGTAAAACCTGAAAATCTAAAACCTGATTAAAGACTAAAATACCCTTGGAATCGGAAATTATAAAATACGTAAAATACATTTATATCATTTATCGAAATTTAAAACTAAACTTTCGAGTAATTAAACTTAACGAAAATGTGTACGTGATCGATTTTGGTACGACGAATATTTAACGTCTCGCGTAAATAACTTGGGCGCTTTGTTTTGTTTGTGTGGACTCAGGGCGAAGACCATATGGGCGTGGGTTTTGTTGTGTTCGGTTGGACTAGGCGAGACCATGCCCCTCCTAAAGCCCTAAACTAAAAATGATACCACTATAAATATAACTCATAAACAAGAAATTGAAACCCTAGTTTTGTTGCCTCTTCTTTTCTTTTTTGCTCCATTCGCCGAACCATAACCCTTGGTGTCGAGTTTTGTTTTCAACCAAGTTAAGGTATAACATGTTCTCGTCTTCTTCGATGTACCTTACGTTAATATATTGTGATTTGTTTTGTTTAGTCGAGGTTTGTTTTGCTTTTTGTGACCGAGCCGTGAGTCCAAACAAGAACAAACCATATGATTTAAACCTTATAAGTATTAAAGAGCTTGTTACGTAATAAGTATTATTGAATCGGATCTTGAATATGTCGAGTATATAGGAACCGAACCATATGTATTAAAACCGAACCATGTATATATTCGGCCAAGGTGTAAAACTTAATAACTTGACTATGTAAAGTACGTAGATGAGTTAAGACTTGCTTAAAACCTATTAGCCGAAACCCTAGATTGAACCGAACCATATAAAGAGTTTTTGAACATGTATTAAACGAGTAAAGGTCATGTAAACATAAACCCTAGTTTGATATGTGAACCGAATAAGGTATAAACCCTTGGTTTGTGAATCGTGTCTCATAATATATATAAGTCAGTGAACTTGTAAAGGTGTAAACGTGTAATTAATCCGACAATGAGTAACGTGTTGAGTAAATAAAATCAAAACGAGTGAAACATGAAAGATTGTTTTCATTATGTTAGGTTAAGTAACGATATAAATATAAATGCACATTAATATGATATTAAAAGAATGAGAAAACCCTAGAACATAAATGAGAATCGATTAGGGTTTGAAGCTAAGTATATTAATTCGTTATTTCATGTGTGAGTTATGACGTTTAAACTATTTTCACATTTAACCCTAAACTTTAATAAATGACATAATGAACCTTAATCTACGATATTGTTTATAAAACACTTAATTCTCATTTAATTATAAAACCCTAAAGTATTAAGATCATTAAATACATTAAGTATGAACACCAAATATTAAAAGATCATTTAACGATTATGGAATCATAAATAACATGTACGACCGTTAATGTGTTTAGGTTCGTGAAGAAGGAGTAATCCTTTGCTTTCCGTGTTTACGCTTTTCGATCATTTGCTTTGGAATAAGGTATGATATTCGACCTTTTCAAAGAAAGGTTCCTTATAACGTTTTCTTTTCACTAGCTTTTATATTAGGATTTCCTAAGCCTTTGCTATGAACCCTATTTTGTTATTTGAGTCGTTGCTTATCCGAACTTGATTTTTGAATCATAAAACATTTGATTTTGAACTATATGATATGAAAACTTTGACTTTGAAAACATGATTTAATGTTTGATAAAGTATGATCTATGTCGGTTATGACATTCTAATTTGACCTAAGATAGTTTGACACCCGAGCCAAATAATAACTAGTCATGGGGTTCCATGTCCGTGTCGATGATGCACTTCGACATGACTCTAGGGCGATGGAGTGAAGTTACGCCACGTCCCTTATCTCATTATCGTTATGAGCTCAATTTATATTATATTATCAATTTATATGTTTGTGGGCGATGGGTGCATCCTAGATCATATGTTATATGTTATATATTATATGTTATATGCTATATGTTATCGATGATTGATGTCACGTGCATGCATGTCCTTCATAACTCGGTAGGTCTCCCACAAATGTTGCCTTGTGTGATTATGAATATGAATATGAATATGATATGGCATATGTATCCGGTGTCTCGAGGTAGTTAACTATAAAACTTATTCTATTATTTTGATTTATCTTTTGAATTGATTATGATTTTACTATCTTTCTTTCACTTTATTTCTTATTCGTTGCTTTCAGATTCGCTTTGCTTGTATATCATTCTCACTGGGCTTTTGAAGCTCACCGCATTTCTTTTCTTCCGCTGCGGTATCTAAGCATTGAGCTGGGTATTGCTTTGGGATGAGAGATGAGTGGACTTACCTTAGATATTTAGTTTTGATCTTAGGATGCCATTTAAGACTTTATATTTTAGATATTTCATTTGGAGTTTATTTTCATACTGGGACCTATGTATTGAAGTCATTTTGACTTGGATTATTTCAATATTTATGTTAAGACTTCTTTTGGATATTTATGTTTGCTTTGATATGACACCATTACTTGTGATTCCCTTGTTCGGGTCCCATGCTATATTTTCAGTTTGTAACTTGTTTGTGTTTAGATTTAGGTTTATGAGTCGGTTCGATTATTGTAATTGTCGGCTTGTAACTTATGGACGCTGGGATGACAATATGCAACCATGCACAATCCTCATTCTCAGGAAGCAATGGTGATTCGATTCACAAGTATCACCAAAGAATAAAGAGGTCGCTATATGAATGTGTACATCCCGATTAGAAATTGTAATTATTTGGAAGTGGGTAAGGGGTGTTTTAAGTTGTGCATTGATTGTAGTTTGATTTGTATTTTATTTGTGCTTTAAGTATTGTAAATAATGCTTTGTAACTTGTATTTGCTTAAAATTTATATTAGGAAATCTTAAAATTTAATAAGAGAGGTCATCCTCAATTATAAGTTATATATATATATATATATATATATATATATATATATATATATATATATATATATATATATATATATATATATAAGGGGTAGGATACAATGAAAGTTTCTTATAATGAGAAAGTAGAAGGAATGTGTAGACATGTCATTTGCACATATCATCATGCCACGCCATATGACACGTGTCACCACCCACCCACCCCCGCCCTCCCCGTTGAAAAAAAAATTCCCGCCAAAAAATTTCTTTAGGGGCAAAAATATTCTACCAAATTTTTTGTATCGCATCACAATCATGATTTTAGTGCATTAAGGTTATAAGTTATCAGATAACAATTATGATTTTAGTGCATCAAGGTTATAAGTTATCGCATCATGCATCATAGTTGATGAACTTAACTATTAACCATGATGCATTAATCTTATAATAAATGCACCAAAACTTATTAGTGCATTGTTATAAATTTATCGCATCGCAGCTTTAAAGTTACCGTGATCACAATCATGATATCACAGACATAGAGTTAGAGAGTTATCGCATCACAATTATTGTTGTGATGCAGAACTTTATAACTGCGATGCAAGAATAATTTTTATGAAAATGTTTAGTGGGAAAAAATTTTGCCTTAAAAAATTTTAAGGAAAAAAATTCGTGGGGGTAGATGCGATGATGTGTGAGGCAGCACACATGTCACCACCACAATATTTCCTATACTTTTCATTATAGCGACCTTCTCATTATATCTCATCTCTCTCTCTCTCTCTCTCTCTCTCTCTCTCTATATATATATATATATATATATATATATATATATATATATATATATATATATATATATATATATATATATATATATATATATATATATATATATATATATATATATATATATAATCACCATCATGTTTGTGTAAAAGTATTGTTGTTTAAAAGAAAGTATACAAAAGTGTGATTTTATGCTCTCAAAATTGGTTATTTTATGTGTTCTTGATTTTATATAAAAGTTAGTGTTAAAAATATGTTATTATGTTATGTTCTTATATATGCTATATTGATGTTTTGAGTGAAAGTTTGAAGTTAGGAAATAATTTGTGCAATTGTTAGATGTAGAAAGTGAAAAAATAGTTTTTATATATAGATTTACAAAATTGTGTGTTGGCTGTTTGAAAAGTGAAAATCAAGAAAAATAGGTTAGAGATTTCCACAATGGGTTTGAAGAATAGATAGTAGACTTAACAAGCTTTCCGTGGCCACTTGAATCGCTAAAAATGGACTTATAACGAATAAGTTACGACTATTTAAAAATGGTACAAAATATGACGAAGTGCAGAAATTGCATAAAATATTCCAAGTGTCAAACTAGTTTTTCTAAGGTTGCATGTTTAGAACTTTTTCATGGGTTTAGAGTCTGAATCACAAAAACTGTCACAATGAGTGTTTTGTAATACTTGCGGCCTAGTTTTCAGAAAGTCCGGAACCGAGTCAAACGGAGTTATAATGAAAAAGTTATAGCCTAGTAAATTTGACCAAAAACAACCTATTTTAATTAAAAAAAAAACAGTCTGACCCCACTACTTGAAGGTCATTGTTAGGTGCGTTAGAGTCCGTTTGAGACGTAGGGTCAGTAAAACCCTTTTTTTATTACTCCTAGGGTACTTTACACATGAATTAAAATTGGTTTAAAATGTTGAAAAACGAAGGAGATACAGACCGTTAATTTTGGTCAAAAACTCTTTTTTGAAAATTGTTGAAAAAAATAATACTTACTAAACTTCGACGTAAAACATATTTTTCTTATAAAACATAAACACAAATATGTATTGGTGATAAAAACTTATAAAACTCATATGCATATTATACATAACATGTATGCGACTTAAAGCACCTTAATATTTATATAGGTTGCAATTAGGACTTTCGCGGCTCGTTTTGCGTACCATCACTTTATTATCGATATTTACCATTTACTTGAGGTGAGTTTCATAGCCCCGCTATATTGTTTATACTTATTTTGAAATACTAGAGGTGAATACATTGCTCACTTTTATATACGGACACAAGTACTTAAAACGATTATGCATACATAACCGAGTGAACCGGCCAAACTGCTATTTACATACATGACCGAATGTACCGCTCAAAATATTATATGTTCATGACCGAGTGTAACGTTAAACAACCATTAAATCTTGTGGTCCACCTTTACAAATACTTAAACCTATGAACTCATTGTAAGCTCCCGGAAAATTTCATTTTACTTAAGACTTTAATCAGAAATAAAGCAAGAATTACATCATCATGAAATTTTCTAATTATCACATTTGCATATCATTTGGCATATGCATGATCAACGTAGCTTGAGCGTTCATAAAATACCATTGTGATCATAATGAAATTCCCTACCTATCCCGATATTCTTAAAATACATAATATATATATATATATATATATATATAAATTTATAATAATAAATAAATAGAAATAAAAAATATATAAATATCGATCGGCCTAGAATTTTTATTGGCTCCCACAAGCTCCAACTCCCACGATACTCTCATTGGGCCTCATCCAAAACCCATCAAGCCTACACACTATCAGGCCCTCATATATATGAGGGAATCTAGTGAGCCCAAAATCCCATAGACTCGTGGGCCTCGTCATTCCTACCGAGCCCAACACCACACCATTTAATCTCTTTAGCAATATTTGTTCCTCTATTTCCTTTTGTGTAACCGGTCGAGAATCAAAAGCCACCACAACAAAATATATCCCAAGTCAAGTTCAAAACAAGGTTCATCCCCCTCTTCCCAACATCTTGTGTAACGTGTAAGAGTAAACAAAGACAAACACCATACTTTGAGCCACTCTAATCCAATTTAATAATGCCCAAAGCATTGACCCTCTATTTGACTTCCATAACCAAAGGATATTATGTTCCAAGTGAAGTGACTAAACCTAGTTTTGCCTCCTCATCATAGAACCGAAACATGCATGCTCAATACAAACAAAACCAAACTTAGAAAGCTAAAACTAGCTAGCTTAAAATAAAGAGAATGGCATACTTGTTTCTCCTATAAACTAGCACGTTTCTTGGTCATTTGCACTTCACACAACTCACAATCACCCTCAAATTATACCCAAAGAAAATCGTCCACTGTGGAAAACCATTCGAGAGGAATAGGAGAGAAAGGGAACTCGTTGCCTAACCAAGAGAACTAGGAAGCTTTTGGGACCTCGTAGGATATAAGGAGAACAAGTGGGTCTCAATATTGTCCATACTGCTCATATCGCACTCTCATCTCCACCTTCAAGTGTAGTAAGTCTTTCTAAACCATTTCATAATTTCTATTTTTGTTACACTAGTATGTCACACGAACAAGTAGATGCACCCTAGGTCTTTTATTTCTTCAGATATCACGGGAATAGAAACCCCGATACTGCTCACCACTAATTAGCACATTATCTAGTTATAACTTGTAAAACTTGTCGAAAACAAGTTGTAAAACCTTTTCAAAACTCTTCAAAACTCTCGACTGTTTTCAATGTCATGCGCAAACCAAACGGGCCTAAATCCCAATAAACGAGCCCATTATGCCCAAACCATGCCCAACTAGCCCAATACCCGGCCCATTAGGATGAAAATAAGCAAATGAATCTTGAAAATAAGCTATGAATAATCTCGAATGATTTTGAAAAGTTTTCGTATACAAAAATAAGTATTCGGACTAAAAACAAAAAATGTGTAAACCATGGGTAAACTTTAGAACTTTTCGAAAAGACAAGGGTTTGATATAACGTGAATAAAGGTTGCATGAAAAGTCTAGGGACTAGACATGCACTATTTTGAAAGTAAAAGGATGTATATACGTTTGCATGTGAACGAATAAAAACTACAAGGACTGATTTTGTCAAATACCTAAACTAGTTATAATTATAAACTTTGGGTCGAAAGTGTCAATTTGAAAACTCTAGGGTTAAACACGTCAAAAAATACTTTGGAGGAATGTTTTGGTAAAAACAGCTTCACTAGGGGTTGAAACTGTCATTTTCAGAAAGTTTTGGTATAAAATACGTTCTGGTTAAAAAGTGTCAATTACTCAAACTTGAGGGACTAAACTTGTATATTTTGAAACTTGAGGGTAAAATGTGAAAATTCGGGACAAGTTTAGAAAAACTTATAAACTTAACGTAACTTCGTAAAAACGAGCATTTTGATCATATAAGTGTTCTCAAGGTATTTTATTATCGGATATCGTTAAATATATTACACACACACACACACACACATATATATATAGCTCTTGCCCATTTAAGGTTTTTATTTCGGTAAGATTGAGAAATCTTCGCTTGAACAAACGGATTCATGTTTTTTATTTGATTCACAAGTAACGCTATTTTATGGTGAATCGAATCTATAAATCACAAATTTGAATCACAAATCATTGTTAAAATCGAGTACGTTATGATGATTATTCATTAAATTTGTACAGATGATTCAAAGATTCTACATATATCTAAAATCAATAGATTTTAACATTGATTCAAATTTTTTACACATTTTGAATTTTAATCACATTAAAATGAGTTTTACGCTTGAAAACATGAATCAAAGTTACAAATTTATCGCTTTTGAAAACCTTCTCAATCTTCCCAAAATAAAACCTTCTCAATCGATCCGGATTCTATATATATATATATATATATATATATATATATATATATATATATATATATATATATATATATATATATATATATGGATTTTATTTTTAGTGCGACGACGGACGATCCGGACCGCCTATTTCAGATCTGATCTCGACTTTTGTAAAAAGTCAAGATTCGCGCTAACTTCACTGCACTAATCGACCATGTAAACGATTTTTTAATTTTTTTCCTTTCGAGCCATCCTTACTATTGTTATCTTTCATTTTTTATTTTTTCGATTTTTCCACCACTTTTGTTTTCTTGATTATGAGTCCCACCGCGATATTAACGATATTATGAGTTCTAGTGTGATATTATGAAACCGTGATATTATAAAATGATTGATATTATAAACCAATCGTGATATTAAGTTTTTACATGTAAAATGAACCTTGATATTAAGAAACATATGATAGTTACTATGATATTAATAATTTTATTAAAAAACATATGATAGTTACTGTGATATTAACATTATATTAAAAACAAAAAGTTCCCGTGATAGTAAAAGAAACCGTGATATTAACATTTTTTATTAAAAAGGAACGGTGATATTAATAATATTAGTAAAAAACAAAAAGTAACGCGGATATCAAAGAAAAGTTAGTGTGATATTAACAATTTGTATTTAAAAAACTTTACGTGATATTAAGATTATCTGACTTTTTTGTTAAAGTCAAGATCCGATCTTGACTTTGTCAAGATCGATCTTGATTTTTGTAAAAAGTCAAAATCGACCTTAATATCACAATACCTTTAATCATGAAAACGATTTTTTTTTGAAAATTTTTCAACGATTCTTAAATATTTTTCATCCTCTTTATTTTTGAATTTTTTCAGATTTTTTGAATTTTTTTTAAAAGCTATCGTGATATTTCCGCACCATCCCTACTTAAAAGGCTAAAACCCACCCGATCCCTTCCCTATATATATATATATATATATATATATATATATATATATATATATATATATATATATATATATAAATATATAGAATATAGATCAAACTTAAAGTTGTAAAATGAGATCCAACTAAATTTAATGTTTACACCTCCTTACAACAAAATAATTTTTTATTAACTACAACTAAAATTGTTAAAGTTTCGATAGATTTTTTAAAATTTACGAACCTAGGTGATACACTTTGATTAGAAGTGCAATGTGTATCGTTTTTGTATGTGTATCATATTTTGGAATATTTATTAGTGTAATGTTTATCAGGTGTATCATTAATCCAAACTCATGTATCATTTGGTTATTAGTTGCTAAAATTTTAATTTGTATTAAAATGTTATTTTTATGGATATTATTGCTAAAATTGTTATTTATAAATGTTTTAGTGGTTTTAGACTTGATCTTATTTTTACAACTTTAAGTTTGATCTCACATTAACTCTCCCCTATATATACATATATATATATATATATATATATATATAGAATTTAGATCAAATAAGATCAAACTTAAAGTTGTTAAAATGAGATCCAACTAAAATTTGACAAGCGGCACTCTCCTAATAACAAAAATAAATTTTTTATTAACTACAACTAAAATTTAAATTTTTCATAGATTTCTTTTTAAAACTTTACGAAACTTAGGTGATACACTTTGATTAGAGGTGTAATGTGTATCAGGTTTTTGTATGTGTATCAGATTTTATAATATTTATTAGTGTAATGTGTATCAGTTGTATCACTAATCCAAACTCATGTATCATTTGGTTATTAGTTGCTAAAGTGTTAATTTGTATTAAAATATTATTTTTATGTGTATTATCGCTAAATTGTTATTTAATGTTTTAGTGAT
Source organism: Chrysanthemum lavandulifolium (assembly GCA_022545495.1). Classification (NCBI taxonomy): domain Eukaryota; kingdom Viridiplantae; phylum Streptophyta; class Magnoliopsida; order Asterales; family Asteraceae; genus Chrysanthemum; species Chrysanthemum lavandulifolium. The sequence continues at coordinate 59,937,824 of CM040239.1, forward strand.
TTTTTAGACTTGATCTTATTTTTATTATTCTTCTTATTTGATCCTAACTCTATTTTTATTATTCTTCTTATTTGATCCTAACTCTATATATATATATATATATATATATATATATATATATAGTAGTAACAAACTCGTCCGATGGACGGGTATGACTTGTGGTTTTATTTTTAGGATTTAGTAGAACAAATATATACTAAAAGTAATTAAAAGTTAAATGAAACTGCTATCTATAATTGATGTTACCATAATCCATAAAACGGCTAAAAGCATGTATGTTTTTGATTTGTGGTTTTATTTTAGGATTTAGTAGAACAAATATATAGTAAAAAGTAATTAAAAGTTAAATGAAACGTTAAGATCTATAATCGATGTTACCATAATCCATAAACCGCTAAAAGTAGGCAAGTTTTTTTTTTTTTTTTTTTTTTTTTTTTTGGTTTTTATTTTTAGGAACATACCTTCGCTTGTCTAAGCTAATAGAGTTCACCCCAAGAGTTTATAGGCCAATTAAGTTCATCATCTCATATAGCTTGTTGAGTTCTCGGTAATTCAATGATGTTTATGATTTATGATCAAAAGGGTTTGTAATGTTTGTTAAAATAACCATTTAATTAACTTGACACCACGCTGGCATGGTTTTTGAGTCCCAAAATTGAGCATTTATTCAATAGATCCATTGACATCCAAAAACTTTAACATTTCATGCATGTTTGAACTTATACCATCTTGTAGTACATTCCTATACATACCCTTTAGATTGGAACATTCTCAGACGCTATGTTCCTCTGTAGCTTCATCTCTTGGTACATATTTAGAAAATATAATGGTATTCACTTGCTTCTCTCGTTTTATATCTACATAATATTGGTAAATTAGATTGGCTTTCGTGGTTTATTAATAGCACTTAATTTCACTAATATTAAGTGCGGGTTAAAACACCACCGGTACTTGTAGAGGACTTCCGTGCATGCAAAGTCTCAGCGGGTTTATTTCACCTCCTAGGGTCGGCCTTGCATATTCAACTCCCTTATCAGATTTCCAAGATCATTATATGTGTCATAGTCATATATTCTGCTCAAGGTAATCTATGACCATTTCCATCGCTCTCTTATTTTTTAGTTCCTTAACTCAAGTATCTTAGCTCCTTAGGCTTTTGACTCGTAAGTATGCCTATTAATCCCATTAATACACTAAGATAGCCGTAGATATATATAAGAAATTATGGAAAAGTACTTTGATTAATCATGTGATTGTCACTGTTATTTTTTGAAACACATCAAGGTATGAGTTTAAAGATATTTTCATTAGTATAGTTGATGAGTGTCTAAATACTCATCATTTTTGTACCATCTAGATCGCAAAACATCCGAAAACACTCGTAAACACATCAAATGATAAAATATCGCAAACAAGTGTTTTATATGTTTTAAATGCAAAACATCAAAATCGATGAAAACGTATCAAGTTTGCATAATTGGCGCTTTAGTCCCCAAGTTACAAAAATTGTCAAAATTAGTCCTCGTAATTCAAAAACTTGTAAATGTCATTTAAGGTCCATGAGATTCAAAAGTTGTCAAAAACCCTTTAAAGTTCAAAAATCACAATTTACAACTTTAGTCCCTCAACTTTACAAAAATGTCAAAAATAGTCCCTGGGTGTTCAAAAATAGAAATTATTCAAACAACACCCTTGTATTATTAATAAATGACATAATTGGTCCTTTATGATATGTTTAGAGAAAAAGTACAAGTTTGGTCCCTAGAGTTTGAAAATTGACATAAAAGGCCCTTGGATTTACAAAAATGGAAAATAATCAATAATGGTCCTTGTACTATTCACATATGGCAGGAATGGTCCTTGTGAGAGCTATGGAAAATGGGCAAGATTGGTCCTTTAACTTTGGCAGATTTACATGAATGGTCCTTGTTATTAAACTACAACCAAACGGACCCTTTATGTTATTAACACCAAATCCAATCCAATCCATTAACCCAGCAAGCCCAAACCCGACCCAATGTTTAAAAAGAAAAACTGCACCACGCTTATCCCTTTCACCTTCACTGTAACCCAAAACCACCATGGTTTTCACCTTCCACCTCACCCCTACCACCTTTCCAGCTGTATACCAAACCCCATCCACCTCTACAACCTCCCAAATTCAATTAATGCAATAAACCCGCCAAGAAATTTTGGCGCCAAAAGTGCCATTTGTCAATTGTAATGATCTGCATTAAATCAACGGTTCAAGATTGGTGGGATTTGCTCAAGAATGTCGACAGAGATGAAAAAGTCATTTAAATACAAGTGGGGTGCAATGTATCAAAGTAGCTAGTGTAATCTTTAATTTTCATGTTGTTTTAGTTAAAATTTCATTTCCAGTGTATTTCTTAGCTTACAAAGTCTGTTTTAATCAATCTTAGTGTACTTTACATCTTTCTCAATAATCAATTTCAAAGTTTCGCTTTCAAATTTCGCTTATGTATTTTCAAGTTCTAATTCTCAAATATGATTAAAGGTTGTTATTAATGGTTGTCTTGACTCATTAGCTAATATAAGCTCCTAAGATAGCTTATAAAAGCTATTAGAAACCTTAAAAGTCTCTGTAGTATCATAAAGTCAAAATACCAAAATACTAAATAAATTAGTTAAAAATAAAAATCATAAGAAGACATGATCAAGACAATGGTGCAGGTCGATTTTGAATGATCTTGGTTTAGAAGCTTTGTGGAAAGCTATTAGGTGTGGTATAAATTCATCGTTCATGATCTTTGTCGAAAAATGCTTGTAAGCTTTCATAAGTATATTTGCATTTTATCGTAAGTAGCTTATGTTTTAATCGTGTTTTAATGTTTCTAAGTCATAATTAAGTAGATTCCTACATTGAAATCGCTTGCTTATTTTCTTTAATTTGTAGTTAGTAAGAATTTTAATTTAATGCTAAAATAGCTTGATTGTTATCTTTGAGTTCTATGTTGTTATTGATGTTTTTAATGTGTATTTAGCTTTAGTATAGGATAATATATGGTTATGAATCAAATACATGGATCAGATTCGAGATTCTTTGAAAAGCTTCATAATGTAATTTTGCAAAGGAGTGTTTGTTTTAACTTGTAAATCAGACAGAAAGTATTATAGCCTTTGTTCTTGTTTGTGGCATGTCTCAATAGGATATATTAGCTCACCAAACAAGAAAACCAAGATTTATTAAACAGAAGTCAACATTAGTTTTAATCTCAACTTAATTGTTACCGTTAAGATTTTAGAATACATATTTCATCATAGTAGTTAATATCTTGATACTTTAGCTTAAAATCATCTTATCATAGCTTATTATAACATGTTCACCTATAGAATCACATCAAATCTCATAAAAGTCAATCTTCCATTTCGCTCATAAAAGTCAAAATTTGAAAGTCCAGATTTTACAAAACTTTGTTGAAGTCTCATTGGTTCATTTCTTCATCAAAATCTATGAGACTTTGGGATTTGCAAGATCAAGAGGTCTAATTTAATATTATCGCTTTGTTTTCCTTTTATCAAGCTCCAATAAGCTTTTAATTAGCTTCCAAGAAAGCCTCAAATGCCCGTGCACAATCACAGCATGCACAGACATCTGATATTTTGTTCACAAGCTTCATTCAAGCTGTGAGGAGTCGGTTTTTGGTTCTTGTGTAGTTAGCCAGTCTACTTTAAGTCCCAACTTATGTTTTTCCCTTTAGCTTATTAGATTGGCTTATACACTAGCTTAAAGTAGAGCATCGATCAATGCTTTGCTTATATAGTCCAATAAGCTCAAAACCAATTTAAGCTTCTTTATTGATCTATAGTACTGTTAAATAGTCTAGATATACTTAATTTAGCATTACCTAGCTTCTGTGTTCATCTGGTACTCTGGGGTGGCTTTTAGCTTATTTTAAATTGCTTATTTATAAGCAGTTACACTGCAGCTTATTATTTTCATACATAAGCATATGTTTTTATATTTTTTGTAAACTTAGAATAATATTTTAGCATTTTCCTGAATTTTTTAGATTTTTCCATCACTGTTTAGTATTTTTTTTCTTTATTTAAAATAGTTTTTAAGTCTTTTTAAATAGCTTTTAATACTAATAAATCAGAAAAAGCTTAAAAAAAATAGGTTTTCAATTTTCATAGATTAAGATAAATATAAAAGTCATAAAAAGTATTTTTTCCATAATTTTCTTGGTTTAAATAGTATTTTCTAGCACTTTAATTAGTTTTAAATAGTATTAAATTAATAATAAATACATAAAAGTCTAAAAATATATTTTCGCTTTAAAATAAGTTTTATCATATTTTAGATTTTTCTAAGTTATAATTTCATTTTTCTAGGTTAATTTTGTATTTTCTTATATTTTAGTGCATTTTAAATACTTAATAAATAGTTTTTAATTAATAATAATTAATTAAATAGTTATAAAAATAAATTTATTTTTCTAATAATTTTATTTTATTATTAGGATTGTGAAAATGTCATTTTCATATTTGTAGGCCTTTTTATTTCTTAAAACTCACGCTTTATTCTCAGACGCTACGTAATTTTATTTAAACGACGCTTTAGGTTTTAAACAAACATCATTGTAAAAATAGTGATAGCGTTTATTTAATATATTTTAACTTTTTAATTTTCTTTAATTTGCATTTAAGTCAGTAATTTGTAGATCTTTTCTTTAGGTAATTATCCATCAAAATCCTTATCGATCACTATCCTTAGTGATCATTCTATCATCCGATCAAGTGTTTATACACCAATTCATCCTCCGTGGGACTTAACGACCTGTGAATTCCCTATATTCCTCCGATCTTCATTGTATTGGTTTCGAGCGCTTTAAGTTTGTTACGGTTGGCCATTCACAAGGGCTAGCTCGAGTGATTAAGCTTGACCTGCTTTGCACCAATCAAATTTTGGCGCCACGGGAGGTCAGAAGCGTGTTCTAAGCATTTTCGACCGCATTGCACATATACCACGCTTGTAAATGTCAGAAGTTAATATAAATCAAAGTTCATTAACACTTTTCCTAAAGTGTTAAAAACCCAAAACAATATAAAACAACAAAACAATCGTAACGCTTTTCTAGCTTGTGTTTTAAGGTGATTCTTAAAGAGATACGATTTGGATAAACGAGACGATACCAAAATATTTTCCAAAAGTTTTTAAACCCTTTGCACAAATCATACCTACGCCTTTTCAGGGTACTTAATATATACATAAAATCAACCACCGCAAATCAAGGCAAGACACCTACTAACCTAAAGCGACCATAATAAGTTCCCAACATCGATTTAAAACTTGCCTTTGTGTCCTTGTGATTTGGTATACCTTTTCAAAGAAGCCATTTCATTTGTGATTATTGGTTAAGTTCACTTGTCGCTTTGCCTCGTATTTGTTCGAAATTGATTTTATACTTAGTGCATGCGACTGCTCTTCCAGCTCTACAAGTCCACTTTCGTAACTTGAAAGACTCGAGACGAGGACGCTCAGCCCTTCAGCCGCGGATCGAGGAACGCCTACCACCACCACCACCGTCGAAATGGCGTAAGACAAACCCATGAATGAGCTTCTCCAAGCTCCCATCGAGGGTTACGGAGATGCCATTGTTGTCCCACCATTGCGGTCGATACCTTCGAGCTCAAAACCGGTTGCTTAACTGGTAACCCAAAGCCAATTCTATGGTTTTGAGCGGATGATCCTCATGCACACATTCGATGGTTTAACAAGATAGCATCTACCATCAAGTACAAGAATGTCCCACATGAAGCCATTAAGCTTCTTCTCGCTCCCATTTTATCTGTAGGACAAGCTCGAATTGGCTTCGAGAAACAACCCCTCGCTCCATCGAGACACGGGAAGATCTAGTCACCAAGTTTGTTAACGAATTCTATCCTCCATCTCGAACTACAAGTCTTAAGAATGAGATAATGAAATTTTCAGAGATTTGATGAATCATTCGGGAGGCATGGATCGTTACAAAGAATTGCTTCAAGTGTCCGCATCATGGTTTTACCGAATTAATGCAAATGGATACTTTCTACAATGGTCTCGACAAGTCGACCAAGACTCTCTCAATGCCTCCGCGGAGGTAATTTCCTTAGCAAAAGCACAAAAGAAGCCTTACAAATCATTGAAAACAAGTCCTGTGTCCGTTCTTTCCGCACGAAGGCATATCGACTCGCCTAATGTCGGACCTTCTATTTCATCTCCGCGAGTACATCTAGCACCGATGCTAAGATTGATAAACTCACCGATGTCGTTTCAGCTGGTTCTTGCTAACCAAAAGAAAGTCACATTCACACGCACACCATCACATGGTGAAGTGAAGAAAGTTTAAGTTTGTGTTACTTGTGGTGGTCCTCATGCATACTACAATCAGATCGCCACCGATGGTAGTCCGCTTGAAGCCAATGCTATAGCCGGTACTTCAAATCAAGGAGGTAATCAATACCGTCCTCAAATGAACCAAACTACCGTGCTAACACTTATCGTGCACCACCCGGTTTTAACCGTAATCCTAACTGAATCGTAATCAACCTAGAATGAACCAAGGTTATCAAAACCAAGGTAATTCTATCCCGACCCAATCAAGGTTTCCAACAACAAGGAACCTTCATCAAAACAATTTCAATCGAGGGAATCAATTTCATGGAATGTGAATCCTAATCAGGGAATTTTCAACAACAAGGTCCTAATCAAAACATCCGACCTCGAATTTCCTCCACATCCTCCAAAGACCATCATCCGATGAGTTATTGAAGCAATTCATGAAATCCCAAGATGAAATGAACAGTTGTTGGTCACCGATCACGATCTCAAGTCTTTAAATGATCAACCCTCGGGCTGTGAAAACTTCCGAGCAACACGATCGCTAACCCGAGGGGCGATGCTAAGGCGATCACAACCGAAGTGGTGTTTCATACAATGGACCCGCTTATTCCTACTACCTCTTCTTCTTCTCTCCGGGTAGTGGAAAGTGAACTTAGGACACACAATGGACCTTCGACTCCAATGCCTCCTCCACTAGAGAAATGAGTCAAGTTACCAAGGCGACAAAGAACAAGGAACTTCCTGTTAATAACGGAGGAACCAATGATGTCCACCAAGTTGTCCGAAACCCAAGTCTAATCCAGAGTTGTTTTTGAACCACCAGTAGCTCCCGCTGAAAATACCAAATCCAAATATTCTATTCCTTACCCATCACGCTTGAATGAGCAAAGTCTGTGAAAAGCTAGTCATCAAATGGACAAATTTTTCCAAATTTTCCAAGAGTTACATTTTGACATAAGCTTTATGGATGCTATCATGCCGATGCCCAAGTTTGCATCAAATCTCAAACACATGTTAAGCAACAAGGAAAAGTCGCTTGAAATGGCTAAAACTCCTCTTAACGAGAACTCGCTCGCAGTTATCCCAAGAAGCTTCAGAAAGCTTGGAGATCCCGGAAAATTTCTCTTACCTTGTGTATTTCGTGAATGGTTGAATGCTTTGCCCTAGCCGATCTTGGTGCAAGCATCAACCCGATGCCTTATTCATTGAAGAAACTTTCTTCCGAACTTACTCCTACATGCATGACTCTCGAGCTTGCGATCGACAATATCCCGTCCTCTTGGCATTGCCGAGACGATTTGTGAAAGTAGGAAAGTTCCATTTTCCACCGACTTCGTGGTTGTTGATTTTGATGTCGATCATCGGGTTCCTCTCATTATTGGTCGAGATTCCGAGAACGAGCCGTGTTCTCATTGATGTATTTGAGCAAGAAATCACATTACGTGTTGGTAATGAAGTCATCACTTTAACCTTGATCAAACTTCGAGGTACTCAAAGAAATTATGATTCCGAGTCGGTTAACCGAATAGATATCATTGATGTTGCTTCCAAGAGTACTCAAGAAGTTCTTGGTTATGATCATAATTCTTCGAGTGATAATCTCACTCATTAATCTCAACCCATCATTGCCAATTCTACTCCTTCTCTCACCCCATTTGAGGAAAGTGACTTCATCTTGGAAGAGATCAAGCTTACTTGTCTAGTGATTCTGCCTGGGAAATTGATCACGCCCCATCGACATTGAGGGGACATACTTCTCATTGAGAAGTTGCTTAATGATGATCCATCATCATCACTCCTCCCGTCGAACTTCATAACAAGGAAGTCAAGTCGCTTGAGAAAATCAAGAATTTCCTCAAGTCGAACTTAAGGACTTACCGCCTCATCTCGAGTATGCATTTCTTGAAGATGATGATAAATTACCACCATTATTGCTAGAGATTTGAGTATAGATGAAAAAGTCTCTCATAAAGATCTTGAAGTCACACAAGCAAGCAATTGCTTGGAAACCTCCGACATTGCGGTATCAACCCCGAATTTTGTACTCACAAAATCTTGATGGAGGATGACTTCAACCAAATAGCTCAACATCGAGAAGAGTAAATCCAAAAATCCATGATGTTATCAAACAGAGGTTATCAAACTTTGATGCGTGATTGATTTACCCAATCTCGTATAGTCCTTGGGTTAGCCTAATTCATTGTTGTGACAACTCGCACTTGTGTCATTTCTCAAGTTTCACTATTTCAACATTTATCGAAACTAGTTTTACGTGTTTCAAATTGCAGAACCTTTATGGTTTAGCGGCTAATTCATGATCATATCATCACGCACATTTCATATGGACTAAGTTTAGTCTACATTTCATTAACATCATTTGCATCACGTTAGTTCATTCATGACATTGCATTTCACCTTAAACGCGTAAATTTTATATTAAATAAACGTTATCGCGTGAGTTATTATTTTGAATATTTAATCCGTTACTTTCAAAAATGATCCCGACATATTTTTATACTTACATTTAGTTTATAAAAACTATATTTTTAGTTTAACTAGTGTTTTAAATTTATTTGGTACATAAATCGTTAAAGTTATATTATTACGACGCTTTTCTTAAAACTACACTAAAATTTTATATCACTCAAATTTCACAAGGAATGTATTTTACAATTTTATTATCTCATTACATTCTATTTTGATCTATTAACAATTACTTTTACCTAAAAATTTCCATTTACCTTTACTTATACATTTCCTACACATTTACTTACACTTTATTAAATATTTGCACAATTATATACAAGTAAAAAAAAAAAAATATGTTTTACCAAATCCCTCCCCCTTGGCCGACAAGGGGAGGGTGGCATTAATGGATTGGCATGGTTCTTGATTGTTGAAAAGTTTACATATACATAAGTCTTACTCTTTCATTTTTACACATTCATGTATCTCAAATAATTCACATAGTTAGATAAAAGTTTTTTCTCTCCTTGGGTTCTTCCAAAACCGGTTCTACATCAAGAACAAAGGGATCATCATTTTTTTCTCAAGCACAAGTATTACAATCTAGATAATACTCTTTATTAGGTTTTGAAATAAAACCAAGAGTGTTTAGGTTTAACCTTGTTCCTTACACCTCATCATATTAACTTGTAAGCATATCATTTATATTTTCATGTCTCCTTTTCATTTCATAAGTATCTCTTCATTTTTGGAGCAAGCATGCATGATTTGTGTTGTTTATACCATTTTTTACATGATTTTTAGAGATATATATATATAAGGTCATCCTATAATTATCCCCTTGATATACTTTGGTCTTGATGATGTTTAGGAACCCATGACACCCTAAGAAGGTGTATGGTAGGATTAGATTAGTTTTGGAGTTGATTTGAAGGGATTGGAATAAGTTTAGTACGAGAAAAACTATTTTCGATAAGTATATAAAAGTGTTCTGTCTTGTTTTGATTTTCTGGAAAATCCGACAAGAGGCACGACTTTTTGGCCTTGATATTTAGAAAATATACTTTAAAACGAATCCGTGGTCGCTTGAACGGATAAAACGGAGTTATAACGAAGAAGTTATTATTTTTAAAGTTTGACGACGAAATATATAATTTTCTAAATTTCAAGAACATGTTTTTACTTTGTTCGAGTCAAAAACGAGCCTTAAGCTTTACAAATTATTTCGACTTGTCAAAATATATTAGTATACTTGACACGAAGCTAAGGACGACATAATACGAGAAAACGGATTTGAAACGACAAAGATATGCACGCTTTCATAAAATTGCCGTAACTATTATTTTCCTAAAAACTATATTATTTTTACGATACAAGTGTTACGGTAATGAAACCACCATGTTGAGGGTCGTTTTAACCATGATGTGGAACTTTTGGAACGAATTGTCTTCTAATAAAATCAAGATCACCGAGCATATTTTTCAAAACAATCAACCGCTTGTATAGCGGAGTTGTAATAAATTATTTATGGTTGCTCAAACTTGGCGAAACTCACTTTTTACACAACAATTAGACAAAATCACCATCTTTAACCCTTATTATCTTTATGTTCGAGACCTTATGTCGAAAACTCCCGAATCGAAACTTCTAGATTTTGATACAAGTTTCAAAACCGCCGAGTTCGCTTCCTAACGCCGACGACACCATTTTACTAATAGTTTTTCAAAGCCATTTTGTCACTTTCATGAAATTTCCGATAACATTATTTTACTGACGAAAAGTGATAATTTCACCATAAATCATTACAAAACCATTGTAGGATGACATTTTGACGTAAAACTTGTAAAGTAATACAAGAATGGTCAAGACGCCAAAAGAGTATTTTTCGACGATAAGTATTATTTTCAAAACCCGTAAATGGTATAAATAATATACGAAATGCATGCATAACATTACATCATAACTCATTACATATCATACCATTCATAGTAGGGCTGCCGAGATTCACGTTACATTTCAGTGTACTCACTTTTGTCATCGCCATTTTACCAAGTGAGTTCCATAGCCCCTACTTTTACTTGTTTTCATAATCTGCTTGGGGAGATACATGCTCAACTATTTTTATAACTATCATGATTATTTGAAACTACATGCTTAATCGAACTTAATGTTTAGTCATATCCTATATCATAAATCATTGAGTCAATGTCTTGGGATTATCATTAATGAATGTCTTGGGATTATCATTAATGAATGTCTTGGGATTATCATTGGTTGAATGTCTTGGGATTATCATTGAGTCAATGTCTGGGATTACTATCGGGTCAATGTCTTGGGATTTTCATTGAACCGAATGTCTTGGTATAATTATGTCAAGTAAACATTGATTCATTAAGTCATGCATTATTATGTGAATTCATTTGACATCATGCGTGAACATAAACTATATACATTATGGCAATGGGTTGTGAATACACAGGTTGCAAGTTTTGTATGGGCGAAACTTGAACCGAGTGGATTTACGATGCCTTTGCCGCATAAACGATTTTTGAAAGTCTTTACATTTCAACCCAAACACTATGAACTCACTCAACCTTTGTGTTGACACTTTTAGCATGTTTTTATCTCGTATCTAAGGCATACTCATCATGGCATGGTTAAGGAACCACCTTTTGAGTCGCAAGCGTCGACTTCACATCATTGTACATTATAGCACTTTCTTTCAAAACCATCGTTTGACTTGTAATATATTTATATTTCCGCAAACTTTGTAAACTTTTGGGACCTATACTTTGTAAACTCGATTGTTTTATTAAATCAAACGATGTGTTTTCCAAACGACACTTTAGGTCGCTCAATATAACTGTGATTGTGATGCTATGACAACAATCCTCAGAATTCCATTCCACGCAAAATGTAATTGGGGTGTGACAATTGTGTTCCTAAAAGGGTGGCATAACTATTGTCACAATGAAGATAACGAGTTAATTCCAACTCGTCCGTTACGGATGGCGTGTATGCATCGACTATCGTAAGTTGAATGACGCCACCGAAAAGACCATTTTCCTCCGCCTTTATGGACCAAATGCTTGAGAGATTAGCAGGAATGAATACTATTGTTTCGGATGGTTTCTGGTACTTTCAGATCCCCATTGATCCAAAGGATCAAGATAAAACTACATTCACCGCCCATACGGAACTTTTGCCTACTGCACGTATGCCTTTTGGCTTATGTAACGCCCCGGCACGCTCCAACGATGTATGATGGCTATTTTCCACGACATGATCGGGAAACAATGGAGGTGTTTATGGATGACTTCTCGGTCATTGAGGATTCGTTTCAAACATGTCTCTCCCATCTAGATAAAATGCTCAAACGGTGTGAAGACACCAATCTTTGTCTAAACCGGGAGAAAAGCCACTTTATGGTCAAAGAAGGCATAGTCCTTGGCCATAAGATTTCAAAAACGGATTGAGGTAGATAGAGCAAAAGACGATGTTATTGCTAACCGCCTCATCCTACTACCGCCAAAGGTATTAGGAGTTTTTAGGTCATGCCGGTTTCTATCGCAGATTCATACAAGATTTCTCAAAATCTCCTACCTATGACTCATCTTCTTGAAAAGGATGCTCCTTTATCTTCTCACCCGAGTGCATCAAAGCTTTTGAAACATTGAAGAAAAAGCTTCAAGCCCCCATTCTCGCTGCTCCCGATCGATTTACCTTTTGAACTCATGTGCGATGCAAGTGATTTTGCTATAGGTGCGCCTTAGGGCAACGTAGAGCTAAGCATTTTCAAATATCCACTACGCAAGTAAGACTATGATCAAGCTCAAACTCATTACACCACCACAAAAAGAACTATTAGCCGTGGTGTATGCATTTGAGAAGTTTCGCCGCACTTAATCTTGACCAAATGTGTAGTGTATACGGATCACTCTGGCTCAAATATCTCTTTGCAAAACAATATGCAAAGCCGAGATTGCTCCGCTGGGTTCTCCTTCTCCAAGAATTTGATATCATCATACGTGATAAAAAGGAGCCGAGAACCTAGTCACGATCATTTGTCCCGATTAGAGAACCCTCACCAAGATGTTTTCGAGAAAAGGAAATAAATGAAACATTTCCTCGAGACACTCAATGCTTTCTTTTCGTGGAACTCTTCTACCCCATGGTTTGTCGACTTTGCAAATTACCATGCGGGTAACTTCATAGTGAAAGGATGTCAACCCAACGTAAGAATAAATTCTTCAAAGATGTTAAACATTACTCGGACGACCCCTTCTTATTCAAAACTGCGCGATCAAGTCATCCGACGGTGTATTTATGGACAAGAAGCTCTTGACATTCTCAAAGCTTGCCATGCCGGACCCACCGGGGCCATCACAAATTCAAACTACACCGCCAAAAGGTGTTTGATTCCGGTTTTATTGGCCCACAATTTATAAGGATGCCCACGATTTGTCAAAACTTGACGCTTGTCAACGTTATGGAAATATCTCTCAAAGAAATGAAATGCCACAAAATGCCATTCAAGTTTGTGAGATATTTGACATCCGGGTATTGACTTTACGGGCCATTTCCATCTTCTCGAGGTAACAAATACATACTCATGGTCATGACTATTTGTCAAAATGGGTTGAAGCGAAAGCTTTACCTACTAATGATGCCCGAGTTGTTGTAAAATTTTGAAATCTCTTTTGCCGTGTTTGGAACTCCGAGAGCGATAATCGCGATCGTGGTACACATTTTGTAATGACCAATTTGATCGTGTCATGCAAAAGTATGGTGTTACCCACCGCCTATCTATCGCATACCACCCCAAACAAGTGGGCAGTGTGGAAGTTTCAAACCGTGGTATTAAAAGAATCCTTGAAAGGACAAGAGGCTTAAAATCGTGCATCCCGGTCGGATAAACTGGATGACGCACTGGCCTTCCGTCCAGCCTTACAAAACACCAATTGGGTGTACTCTTACAAGCTAGTGTACGGAAAGGCATGTCATCTTCCGATTGAACTAGAGCACAAGGCTTATCGGCCTTTAAAACATGCAAACTTCGATATACAGATATACCGGTGATCACAGAAAGTTCAAATGAATGAACTAAATGAACTCCGTGATCAAGCATACGAGAACTCTTTGATCTATAAACAAAAGACAAAGAAGATTCATGACTCTAAAATCAAGAACCGCTTTTCAACGTTGGTGATCGAGTCCTTCTTTTCAACTCTAGATTGAAGATTTTCTCAGAAAGCTTAAGTCCCGTTGGTCCGGTCCATTTACTATCACTAAGGTTTATCCTTATGGCACCATTGAGTTATCTCAACCTGATGGTCCAAATTTTAAAGTAAATGGTCATCGATTAAAGCATTACTTTGGAGAGGACATTCCACCCGTGATTGTCCCGGATCTACAAACATTCCCCATGAACCAATGAATGCGGGATCGAGTCAAGTTAGTGACTCGGGAATCAAAACAAGAGCACACAATGTTTCGCTTTTACCCCTTTCTACCACCCTAGTGCGGGAGTCGTCACCGTTGTATATATCAACCTATTAAAAAAATAAAAAAAAATGTATATATCTAAAACAAAATAATGGCCGTAATATTTCCTTTTATGTTCTATGTTTCGCATAACCGCAGACTTTGAATATTGAGGCAATATTCAATTCTAAGTGTGGGGAATTCTCACGAATTTTATCATGTAATTATTCCACCTAATTCCCGCTTTTGGCCAAAATTTTTTTTGGAGTAAGTGTTTTTCACTTACTCAAAGAAATGGTAATCATCCGCCATGTCTAACCCACATAAGGATTGGCTAATCCAGAGCAAACGGCTCTTGGTAAAGATATCTCAAACCGCTGATGGCTTGCAATTTGCCCAAAATTGTATGGTGTTCACCACCATATCTTTAACTAGTGAAAGTTGGCTAGCCCGCAAGTTTATGGCTTGTGGTAAAGGCGCTTGGAAACCATAATTGGTAATCGACTCACCAAAGATAATATTGATAATTTATCTAAGAGTTATTAGTCCGTACAAACGGCTTCGGTAAAGACAAATCAAACCGCTCACGCCTTATGATTTGCTCAAAATCATTTGGTTATCTTTGTACCAAGGTTCTTACTTGAATCAAAACAATTGGCTACTCCGAAGTAATGGATTTTGGTAAAGAGATAAAATCCATTAAGTTTTCTAAAAGATTGCTGGGACTAGCAATATCTTAGTGTGGGGATTGACGAGTGTCTAAATACTCATCATTTTTGTACCATCTAGATCGCAAAAACATCCGAAAACACTCGAAACACATCAAAATGATAAAATATCACAAACAAGTGTTTTATATGTTTTAAATGCAAAACATCAAAATCGATGAAAACGATCAAGTTTGCATAATTGGCGCTTTAGTCCCCAAGTTACAAAAATTGTCAAAATTAGTCCCTGTAATTCAAAAACTTGTAAAATGTCATTTAAGGTCCATGAGATTCAAAATTTGTCAAAACAAACCCTTTAAAGTTCAAAATCACAATTTACAACTTTAGTCCTCAACTTACAAAATGTCAAAATAGTCCTCTGGTGTTCAAAAATAGAAATTATTCAAACAACACCCTTGTATTATTAATAAATGACATAATTGGTCCTTTTTGATATGTTTAGAGAAAAAGTACAAGTTTGGTCCCTAGAGTTTGAAAATTGACATAAAAGGCCCTTGGATTTACAAAAATGGAAAATAATCAATAATGGTCCTTGTACTATTCACATATGGCAGGAATGGTCCTTGTGAGAGCTATGGAAAATGGGCAAGATTGGTCCTTTAACTTTGGCAGATTTACATGAATGGTCCTTGTTATTAAACTACAACCAAACGGACCCTTTATGTTATTAACACCAAATCCAATCCAATCCATTAACCCAGCAAGCCCAAACCCGACCCAATGTTTAAAAAGAAAAAAAACCGCGCTCACTGTTTATCCCTTTCACCTTCACCTGTAACCCAAAACCACCATGGTTTTCACCTTTCCACCTCACCCCTACCACCTTTCCAGCTGTATACCAAACCCCCTCCACCTCTACAACCTCCCAAATTCAATTAATGCAATAAACCTGCTCAAGAAATTTTTGGCGCCAAAAGTGCCATTTGTCAATTGTAATGATCTGGCATTAAATCAACGGTTCAAGATTGGTGGGATTTGCTCAAGAATGTCGACAGAGATGAAAAAGTCATTTAAATACAAGTGGGGTGCAATGTATCAAAGTAGCTAGTGTAATCTTTAATTTTCATGTCGTTTTAGTTAAAATTTCATTTCCAGTGTATTTCTTAGCTTACAAAGTCTGTTTTAATCAATCTTAGTGTACTTCACATCTTTCTCAATAATCAATTTCAAAGTTTCAGTTTCAAATTTCAGTTTATGTATTTTCAAGTTCTAATTCTCAAATATGATTAAAGGTTGTTATTAATGGTTGTCTTGGACTCATTAGCTAATATAAGCTCCTAAGATAGCTTATAAAAGCTATTAGAAACCTTAAAAGTCTGTGTAGTATCATAAAGTCAAAATACCAAAAATACTAAATAAATTAGTTAAAAATAAAAATCATAAGGAGACATGATCAAGACAATGGTGCAGTGCTGATTTTGAATGATCTTGGTTTAGAAGCTTTGTGGAAAGCTATTAGGTGTGGTATAAATTACTGGTTCATGATCTTTTGCTGAAAAACAGTTGTAAGCTTTCATAAGTATATTTGCATTTTACTGTGTAAGTAGCTTATAAGCTTTAATCTCTGTGTTTTAATGTTTCTAAGTCATAATTAAGTAGATTCCTACATTGAAATCAGTTGCTTATTTTCTTTAATTTGTAGTTAGTAAGAATTTTAATTTAACAGTTAAAATAGCTTGATTGTTATCTTTGAGTTCTATGTTGTTATTGATGTTTTTTAATGTGTATTTAGCTTTAGTATAGGATAATATATGGTTATGAATCAAATACATGGATCTCGATTCTGCGAGATTCTTTGAAAAGCTTCATAATGCCTTGCAAAGGAGTGTTTGTTTTAACTTGTAAACTCAGATTAGAAAGTATTATAGCCTTTGTTCTTGTTTGTGGCATGTCTCAATAGGATATATTAGCTCAGTCAAACAAGAAAAACCAGTACTTATTAAACAGGAAGTCAACATTAGTTTTAATCTCAACTTAATTGTTACCTGTTAAGATTTTAGAATACATATTTCATCATAGTAGTTAATATCTTGATACTTTAGCTTAAAATCATCTTATCATAGCTTATTATAACATGTTCAGTTCATAGAATCACATCAAATCTCATAAAAGTCAATCTTCCATTTCTGTCTATAAAAGTCAAAATTTGGAAAGTCCAGTTTTTACAAAACTTTGTTGAAGTCTCATTGGTTCATTTCTTCATCAAAATCTATGAGACTTTGGGATTTGCAAGATCAGTAGGTCTAGTTTAATATTATCAGTTTTGTTTTCCTTTTATCAAGCTCCAATAAGCTTTTAATTAGCTTCCAAGAAAGCCTCAAATGCCCTGTGCACAATCAGTGTATGCACAGACATCTTACAGCTTGTTCACAAGCTTCATTCAAGCTTGTGAGGAGCTGGTTTTTGGTTCTTGTGTAGTTAGCCAGGTCTACTTTAAGTCCCAACTTATGTTTTTCCCTTTAGCTTATTAGATTGGCTTATACACTAGCTTAAAGTAGAGTACTGATCACTGTTTTGCTTATATAGTCCAATAAGCTCAAATCCAATTTAAGCTTCTTTATTGATCTATAGTACTGTTAAATAGTCTAGATATACTTAATTTAGCATTACCTAGCTTCTGTGTTTATCTGGTACTCTGTGGTGGCTTTTAGCTTATTTTGAATTGCTTATTTATAAGCAGTTACACTGCAGCTTATTATTTTCATACATAAGCATATGTTTTTATATTTTTTGTAAACTTAGAATAATATTTTAGCATTTTCCTGAATTTTTCAGATTTTTCCATCACTGTTTAGTATTTTTTTCTTTATTTAAAATAGTTTTTAAGTCTTTTTAAATAGCTTTTAATACTAATAAATCAGAAAAAGCTTTAAAAAAATAGGTTTTCAATTTTCATAGATTAAGATAAATAAAAAAGTCATAAAAAGTATTTTTCCATAATTTTCTTGGTTTAAATAGTATTTTCTAGCACTTTAATTAGTTTTAAATAGTATTAAATTAATAATAAATACATAAAAAGTCTAAAAATATATTTTCAGCTTTTAAAATAAGTTTTATCATATTTTAGATTTTTCTAAGTTATAATTTCATTTTTCTAGGTTAATTTTGTATTTTCTTATATTTTAGTGCATTTTAAATACTTAATAAATAGTTTTAATTAATAATAATTAATTAAATAGTTATAAAATAAATTTATTTTCTAATAATTTTCTTTATTATTAGGATTGTGAAAATGTCATTTTCATATTTGTAGGCCTTTTATTTCTTAAACTCACGCTTTATTCTCAGACGCTACGTAATTTTATTTAAACGCACGCTTTAGGTTTTAAACAAACATCATTGTAAAAATAGTGATAGCGTTTATTTAATATATTTTAACTTTTAATTTTCTTTAATTTGTATTTAAGTCAGTAATTTGTAGATCTTTCTTTAGGTAATTATCCATCAAAATCCTTACCGATCACTATCCTTAGTGATCATTCTATCATCCGATCAAGTGTTTATACACCAATTCATCCTCCGTGGGACTTAACGACCTGTGAATTCCCTATATTCCTCTCGATCTTCATTGTATTGGTTTCGAGCGCTTTAAGTTTGTTACGGTTGGCCATTCACAAGTGGCTAGCTTGAGTGATTAAGCTTGACTGTTTTGCACCAATCAATAGTCGATGAAGAAAAGGTGGTCTTTCACATTCACAAATTTTAAAATTTATACTTTGGTCAGTGTTATATTTTTATAATTTTCCATAACCGTAAAGAAAACAATAAAAATGAAATATTTACCTGAACTAACCGTAATAACACAATGCGATTGATGTCCAACCTAACCGGTTAATGCTCCGACCACCTTAAGAAAACACCATAAAAAGGGTTATAATTTTTAAAACTTACTGATTTGTTGATCACCATCTGCTAATGAAACAGAACTTGTTGCATGTAAAGAGAGATATTATGTAGGTCAACAATATCATAAATATATTCACCAAAATTATTGGAGTTGAGAGCCTCACCATTCCATCAAACATGCAATCAACACTCCACAAGTCTCACCAAAACAAAAACATACAAAGTATATCAAATTATAAAATTTTGAGAATTATCTTCAATTTATATTTACAAATAAAATAAAAGATTTTTAATCCGAATTGCCAAAATGCTCAGTATGTTTTCTTTGGTTTTAGTATAAACATGGCTAAACAGTTAGGCCTAATCAATAAAGTGTTGTACAAAGCCATCGAACCATTTTAACCAATGGATGCACAAGCCTTCCATCAAGTTCAACTTGTGGTTTTGAGGTCGCAAGACTATAATAAACAAATAGCAAAGGTTAACAGATTATATGTACTACTCAAGTATTTAGAAAACAATGTGCCTCACGATAGAAAGCTTTTTAAACCAAGATATTATAAAAAAAAGAAAAGAAAAGAGACCTGCTATTGATCATTTTCCTATACTTAAGCCTTTGGCGGATAGCTCCAATAGCTCCTGAAGTAACTAAAATAATAGCAAAGCCTCGGAAATTCAACTATTCATCCTGCAAGGAAATTAGATATTACTACATAATAAGTAAAATTCAGTGTATAGTGAGTCCTTTAATGAGAAAATATTTATTTTTGCGTCCTATATACGTAGCAACAAAAGAAAATTGGATATCGATCCTGGTCGCTCGCATGCTCAAGTAATATTTAGTATGCGACACTTATAAATTTTGGTAAAGATAAAACACCGTGACACTATTATTATTGATTTGACTAATTGTAATCACACTAAATCAATTTTATGCATGTGTAACGTGTTTGAGTAAAAGTCCTTTGAAAATACTTGTTCGAAAATATCTTCAAGTCGTCCAGCCAAACCAAACTGAACAACATTAATTAGTTTAATATCCAAATAGATGTGTAGAGTTTACATGAGTTTAATAGGAAAAATTGCACCATATATAATCACTTAGAGAATCATATAAACCACATAAATTTTGCATCTATATAAAAGGTAGCATACATGTTTTAAATGTACCGCCAAACATATATCAGAGAACATGATAAAAGTTGGCATCACCATTTTCATAAAACCACATAAGAAACCTTGGCATCCACTGAGACACATGCACTTATGTATGGTTAAAGATACAAATGCACTACTTACTTAACACACATGCTCAAATTAAATATATATATATATGTATATATATATATATATATATATATAATAAAACCTTACACATCATTAAATTATATTGATTTATCAAGTGAATCAAAAGTCTTAATAGTTAAATTATATTGATATAAGCCCAATCGATATATCCTTCGCACAATCTTAATCATGGAAAATGTAGGATCCATTATCGATGTCCTTCAAATGATCATCATATAATTAGTTGTGAAATAAGTACCATGTAGCTTAAGTCCAATGGAATGCGAGATGGCATGTACTCTCGTAATAAAACGT
Source organism: Chrysanthemum lavandulifolium (assembly GCA_022545495.1). Classification (NCBI taxonomy): domain Eukaryota; kingdom Viridiplantae; phylum Streptophyta; class Magnoliopsida; order Asterales; family Asteraceae; genus Chrysanthemum; species Chrysanthemum lavandulifolium. Next base: position 59,958,296 of record CM040239.1, read on the forward strand.
CCCAATAATATGTAAATTATATATTAACCACGCCAACTGCTTTTGTAGTATTAATTTTGTTTGTTGATCTCAAGAATCAAAGAACATCATTCAAATGCATGTATTTTGAATAAAGGTACAATAGGTTTCTATTGCATAATTTCTTACTTGACAAATAGACTAAAAATGCATAATTGTTATACCTAACTAAAAGTCAATGAGATGGTTATATGTAGAATAACTTTTTAAAAATATGCATTATTACTCTATCCCTTGACACATAGATCCGCAGTATATTATTCAGATAGTGAATAATCATGACCTTTTTTGAACAAAGAAGAACCATGGCCTTGATTAAGTTAAAATGACTAATATTAATAATAGACACATAAAAGGTAAGAGTGGTGCTTAATGTTTAGTAATTCACTAATTCAGGTTGATTAGGCATCCATGTTTTGTTGCGACTAACAAAACATATTAAGCGTCTCACTTACCAAATTTTAGCCAGCCGATATATTAGCTTTAGTTGGAGGGCAGTAGCTTAGGTTCAGGAACGAACACTGAAAAGATTATGAAAACACAGAGAAGAGAATATCATTGCATAGAGTTAGCCAAATCTATCATTTCATGTCTAAGTCCACTAAGTTAGTTAAACCAAACACCCACTTAATTCTACACATATACGTGCTAATTTCAAAGCCCACATATACATACAAACTTATATCAGGTATTAACCTTGCTGACTTTGAATCTTGTTGTTGACGTTGAAACCTTTGCCGCTCCACTGCGGCATTGATGTGGATGACGCCATTGCAGGAGCATCTGGAACCTGAAAAAGAGGTGTCTTGCTATCATTTTAAAACTTAAGTTATAGTTCGAGAAGCAAGAAACTGAAAAATTGCTCTTGAAATCATAATAATATCGGATTAATACCCACATGAATACTATAGATGTCGGTATTCTGTTAACTATGAGTGAACATCACATTCGATTGAATTATGTAGTATAAGTGACTAAACTTAGCTTTTGCTCCGGCTACTGCTTTCACCATTAGGCAGCCAAATGAAAACCTAAGACATTTTTGCGTGTTGTAGTCTGCCTTTTCTATTGTTTGTAGCATAACGGTAAACTGAATATTTGGTTACAAAGGGTGTCGGTAATGACAAATGTAATTATTTAAATGAAGAAACCCCGGTATTTATAATTTTTTCTAAATACATTATAATTAAACATACGGAACTAAAATCTATCATGGTAAAAATTCTCAAATGCATGTGCATACAAAAGATAACTGCTGAGCTTGGCTTAATTTAAATTTATTGTCTTCAAACCATTATGGATATCTTTCACCAATTTCTTTCATGGGTTCATAAAGAACTTCTTTGGACAACAAATGTTTGATCATTGTCTCTACTATCGATTCCGTATCCTACGAAAGGACAAATAAAATATTTAGTGATTCCTAAATTATCGAAGAAAATATAGTAAATGAAAATGGAAAGTTTTCTTTCTCGCAAATATTATTGGATGATAATGTCATTGGTCTAGAAGGAAACAAACAAAAGATACGTCAACAAAGAGAGAGATCTAAAGGTATATGGTTTTCCAAACACCGTCATAAACTCGTGACTTGCATAGCAACAACTGAATATTATTTTGGCAAGTCAGGTCACTGTGAAGTTCAATAAAATTGTTAGACGGTGTATCCAAGCAATAAAGTTGTTTGCGAGATGTTCATATTCTATGCAAGTTGAGAGTGTCCGAAACTCCGAATAATCCCCAAAACAAGACTCTTATCCAAATATAGCTTCGGTTACAAATCTTTCCGTCTACTTTTAAGTAATATTTTGGCAAATTTTGTTGCAATATTAATCGATTTATGTTATCAAAAAGCAAATACATACACGCAACATCAGTAATTACACTTTCTTCCATTACATGTTCAAAGAAATAATTGATTAGTAGCATACGATACGCTATATTCTCACGATCATATCAATTACATCGCTTTTAAAACTTATATCAAACCAACTAACATAATGGTCAATCAAAACAAAAGAATGAGAGGAAGAACAATATGACGAAAATGACCGATAAATTTCACAACTTATTTGAATCAAGTATGAAAAAAGGTAGTAACGGTGTGATTATGAAAGTATTAGCATAAGGATGATCAATTTGTTCCAAGATGTAAGGAAAAAGTCCGAAATTATGTTGCATATATATTGTTTTCCTTCACAATGAAGTAAAGATAAGCAACTAATAGCGAACACGCTTAAATATTTATATCAACCAATGCTCACAAATAAGGAAACATCTAAGCAATCAATCGAATAACGATGTATAAGTACTCGAGACTTGGCAAGCTCCTCAAACCGCTTGACCAAATCCTCCATCATTTTATCATCTCCCAAACCCAAACTATCAACGCCACTTGGTTTCAAACTCGCTATTGATTCCAAACCCTTAACTGCTCCCCCGGTTTGCTCTCTTAACTTATTGAGAGTCTCTCAAGCATGTGACTCATTTGGTGCCGCCTTTTGCTTTCCTTTGTTCTTACTTCTTAAATCAGCACCCATTCCCAATCCTTGAACGCCACTGGGCAATGAAGAAGCCTCGCTTTGTTCCTCCATTATCTCGATTTTATTACCAAATGACAAATAAAATAAGTACAAACCCTTAATTATTTACTGATTAAACCAAATTGAATAGGTTAAGAAAACATCGATATATGAAGATAACAAATAAGAATAACAAACTCAAAAAGCAACTATGCATGAGTGGAAACGGAGATGGGCATAAATTAACCAAAGGAGACAAATACATACGTGACATAAAGCTTAATTATGCATCGTAGGAAGAAGAAAGGAAAATACCATGACAAATTAACATTGGCTTACTACCTAAAAAAGATAGTAAAAAGAAATCGCCACTTTTAGATAATTGGTAGTCATCAAAAGCCGACTATGGGTTCCTAAAAACGAAAGCACTTACTGAATTTGCATGGAGGAATACACCTAAAGGGTGATGCCCAACATTGTTATGAGTGGAAAGGGACCATATTTGCTTAGCACGTGGAGAATAGTATTCTGCCACAAACGTCCTCCAGTAATTAATATCCTACAAAATAAAGTAAACCGATTACAATCGGAAACAATGAATTTTTATATATAACACTTTGAATAATCAACTCACAATTTTGGGCATGGCTAGAAACTTGAGTCGGGGTTCTTGATGGTACGTAGTTCTTTGAAATCCCTCTCCAATCACTTGCAGAACTACAAAATAATAACAGCAAAAAAACATAAAATTCAAATTAACGGTTAATTCACTTGTAAAGAATCATATGTGGTTTTAAGAACTTACTTGGCAAGAGAGTGAGCTAAAGCACGAAGATTGAGAAATCACCACACCACTTGACGAAACACGGTTTTTAACCTTTCAAAATACAACGGATTTTGACAAGAATGGCACAAAATGCGCCTATTCAGATGGCCTTTGATCGGTCGCACACAAATGAGTTTCATCTTTTCAATTGGCTCACGTGCAATCTACATAAGTTTATTGGTCCGAGAATAAGCAAGTGTCTAAGACGAAATCAAATAACGTTAAACAAACATCCCCGCATGCTATATGAATAAGGCCTATAGGAAATATTGCGTATGAAGATAGTAACATAAAGTGAGTATTTTGAAATAATTATATGGAAACACAGTTACGGATCTAAAAGCAAAAGCATTATTTTTGTTCTTTTAGGAAAACTGAACTTTACATATAAAACTCAGAAAGACCGTGTAGTAGTTACAAAATTGAAAAGAGCTATACCAAAGATTTTATGGTGATGACATCATTAATCAAAAGCTTAGCAATTGATCTAAACGTAAGCTATTATCTCGTAATGTCTCCATTTTTAATAGCTACGAATGAAAAAAGAGGTCTTTTTACCTTTTAAGATCTTGATGATATGGTCATCATGAACGCGAGTAAGTAATTGCTTATTTTACATGATTGAGAGTCCTTGTGGATTATCTTCGCTGAAGTAATCACACCTTACATGTATACCAAGTTTTAGAAAATACCACACTTAGTTGGAATGGAAGAAACATAACCACATGATATAGTATATCTAAATCTACGAATGATAAAAGGGCTAAGTGCACAAGTAATAACAGGTCAAATAATGAGTGATCTACCCGGTCAAGGTCCCAAGATCACCAAGATGAGTATAAATCAAAAGGTAACAAAACTAATGTGTCATTCATTATCGTAGTACCATCAAGAACAACTCCCAAAACCAAAGTACATACCAAGCGCACTCTTAGCAAGATGGATGGCTTAGAAGCGATCGAAAGTCCGGACCTCTTCTTTGCCAAGCTCTCACTTCACTTTTCTCTTTGTTCCTTCAACCGCTAGCAAGAAGCTTCGGTATTCTCACGCCTCGACTTAGCCTTGGCGCTTTCTTCTTCTTGTCGGCAATTCTAGCCCTCTTCCTTTGCAGGTCAATGGTGTCACCAAACCGGATCTTAGGGGCTTTCGACTTCATTTCAGAAACACATTCAAATGATTTCCAATCGACGTCGTTAAAATATGTCTCTTAAAAACTACAATTTCAACAAATTTACTCCAATAGAGGTATAAATTGCCTTATCCCAGATGGACAAATCAATAAGAGTAACTAAAGAAACTGTTAATACAAATAAGCCGTAAAAACGTTTATTTATATTTTACGATCTTCTAATGTTTTGTCGATAACAAAAGTAAAATCATATTAACGAAACAAATAAAATACGTAAATGGTTTGAACTAATAGTTTTATAACACACTTACGTTTTCACATAAAACACTATAACAAGATTAAGTGATTTTATATTTTAGATACACATGTACAACAACTAGTGTTTACATATTGACTTAACAAGTTTAAGTAACTCTATGAGTTAGATACATATGTACAACAACTAGTGTTTACATATCGGGTTAATACATACTTATATTAAGTACACTAAAATGGGTAAAACAAGTATATACTAAAATGGGTAAAAGCAAGTATATACTAAAAGATAAAAACTAGCAAATGGTTTTGACCCATAACCCATGGTTTTATATATACCACTTACACAAGTTCAATGTATCCTTAAGGTACATTGTATCTAGATTGAAAACCATGGATCAACCCATAACCCATGACCCATGACCCATAACCCAAAATACCCATGGGCAAAGAGGAGCGGACCACGGATCCCTAGCTTTGTGCTAGCCGGATCCTAAGTGGAAGGGATCCGTGGGATCCGGTAAATGAGAGGTTTTTCCTCTATAAATAGTGAGCCATTTCTTCATTAATTCTCACCCTCTCCAACATACTTTCTCCTCGAGTTAAATTCACTAACCATAGATCCAAGAGATCTATGTTTGTAGTTTTGTTTTGTGTGATCTTTTAGGTTCCTCTTAAAGGAAGATCACCACCTTTGAAGTCGAGCAAGCTCAAGTCCATGAGTTGCTAAGCTTCCTCATCATCAAGGCTATTAAAGTCCTCTTGTTGATGATCCCTTTCTTTCTTCAAAGAAGCGTAGTGTTAAAGACATTAGTGAAAGATGTCTCAAGTGTCAAGACGAAGATAATAGTGAAAGGTATCTATCGCTATAGGATAAGCACTTGTGGTAGGTGCTTAGAAGTCAAGACAAGAAGCATTAGTGAAAGGTGCTTAGAAGTGAAAACACAAGACATTAGTGAAAGGTGTCTTGTAGATCTAATCAAAGACATTAGTGAAAGGTGTCTTGTAGATCTAATCAAAGGCATTAGTGAAAGATGCCTTAGATGTACATTCGATATGGTGTGTTTCGATGTACTAGATAGACTAGCATTAGATCCAAGGATATTGATGTCCTTGATAATGTTGTAAAGGAGTAGATCTCCTTCGGGATTAGTCGTTGGTGTAGTGTGGTAGTAGTTCCTCCATTGCAATGGAACTAGGTGCTTAGCCTAGTACCTAATAAAGGGTAGGCGACGTTGTGAAGGTGTAGTTCACCTAAGGTGTGAAAGAACTCGGTGGTTAGCCTAGCACGTGATGAGTGTCTAAATACTCATCATTTTATATCGTTAATGCCAAAACATCCGAAAACACTCGAAATGCTTCAAAATGATAAAAATATCACAAACAAGTGTTTTAAATGTTTTAAATGCAAAAACATCAAAATCTGGTGAAAAACGTATTAAGTTTGCATAATTGGCAGTTTTAGTCCCCCAAGTTACAAAAGTTGTCAAAATTAGTCCCTGGTCATTCCAAAACTTGTAAAATGTCATTTAAGGTCCTTGGGATTCAAAAGTTGTCAAAATAAACCCTTCAAAGTTTAAAAATCACAAATTTACAACTTTGGTCCCTCAACTTTGCAAAAGTGTCAAAATTAGTCCCTGGGTGTTTTAAAATGGAAATTTATCAAACTACACCCTTGTACTATTTATAAATGGCAATATTGGTCCTTCATGATAACTTTTGAGAAATTTCAAGTTTGGTCCCTGGAGTTTCTAAACTTGGCAGTTTTGGTCCCTGGACTTATAAAAATGGAAATTTATGCAATGTTGGTCCTTATACTATTCAATTGAGGCATAATTAGTCCTTGTAATAACTTTAGAAATGTTACATGTTCAGTCCTCTATGTTTACAGAAATTGCAAAATGGTCCTTGGGCTTATTTATTTACAAACCAAACCAAATCCAATACTTAACAAAACCTGGCCCAATCCAATACCCAAGCCCATATTTTAAAAATAAAAACAGAACCCGCCTTGCACTGTTCACCCTCCTTCTCCCCTTTCCACCTGTTACCAGTGATACCCCGACACCTGCTCACTTCCACCTTTCCACACTACCTCCTAACACCTTTCCACATCCCCCCTCCACCTCCAACAAAGTCCAAGAAGCATTAAATGCTTAAACCTGCTCATAAGACTTTTCCCGCCATTTTTACACATGGACGATTCAGATGAATTGATAGCTGGAATGAGGTGGGATATTCTCAGATGTCGACAAGGGACAATATGAATCAATAAATATCAAGTTTGAAGCAGTGGAGAAAACAAGTAGAGTAGTTTTAGTTTAATCTAGGTCGTTTTAAGTTTATTTAACTTTCCAGTGTAAATTTAAGCTTTTAATTATTCTGTAATCGAATTTGAGTGTACTTTAAACTTATTCTCAGTTTTAATTTCAGTTAATGTTTACAAATTCAGTTTTTGCTTATTTCATAGTTCAAATTCTCAAAATTAAGCAAATATTGTTAAAAGTTGTTGTTACTGATTATTAAGCTCTTATAAGCTCATTACAAAGCTTATAAACTCTTAGAATCCTAAAGAAAACAGTTTTACTTAATAAACTCAAAATCACCAAAAATACCTATAAAATAGTGATAAAATAAAAATCCTTTGGAGATGATCAAGAAACTGATGCAGAGATGGTATTTGGAATGCTTTTGGGTATAAAGCTTTAGGGAAAGCTATAGGTTCTGTTCTCAGTATTCAAATCTCAGTTTGTGCTCAAATCATTCTTGTAAGCCATTTTGACCACTATGGCATTTTACTGTTGTAGATGTTCAATAGCTTGAAACTCTGTTCCTATATGATCATTAGTCATAGTTAAGTTAATTTAAGTATTAAAATTAGTTACTTGTTACTTTTAATTTATGGTTTATAAAAATTTCATTTTTACAGTTTAAATAGGATATAGATTATAATTGAGTTGTATGTTGTTATGTATGTTGTTTAATGCTTATTTAGAATTAATAAATGTTGTTATAAGGTCTGCAATAAGTTTGGTGGTTTTAATCTAAGATTTTCTTTGAAAAAGTCCTTAAAAAGTCTCATAAGGAGTGTTTGGATTCACTGTGTTAATGGATTTAAAGGTTGTTTATATTATTGATTATTAGTGTTATCTGTTATACTAGTGTCTAAGAATGCAGTTCAAGCATAAAAACCAGGCTTCATGTGTAAGAAAGTCAAATTAGCTTGTATACTTCTTAACAGTTAACTGTTGGTAATTTTGAGTTACAAAATTCATTTTACAAGCTTTAAAGTTGTTGGTTAAGCTTTAGATAATCTTTTCCTAGCTTATTATAACTTATTCAGTCATTAAAATCAAACCAAAGTTCAAGAAAGTCAAACATCCATTTTTGTTTTCAAAAGTCAAAATTTGGAAAGGCAGGTTTTTGCAAAACTTTGTTAAAGTCTCATGTGTTCAATTCTGGATCATATTCAATGAGATTTGGACATTTGCAAGATGAGTTGGTCTATTTTACTAATATCAGTTTTGTTTTACTTTTATTAAGCTCTAAGAAGCTTTTAATCAGCTTTTAAACAGGCATGATATGCCCTGTGCACAATGAGTGTGCACAGGCACTTCTTACAGACTTCTCACAAGCTTCATTCAAGCTTGTGAGGAGCTGGTCTTTGGTTCTTGTGTAGAAGGCCAGGTCTATTTTAAGTCCCAATAGCTGTTTTCCCTTTTAGCTTATTTTTCTAGCTTGTGCAAGTGCTTAAAGGTGCACCTGATCACTGTTTTTCATTGATAAGCCAATAAGCTCATAACTAGTTTAAGCTTCTTTAAATGATCTAGAGTACTGATAATTGGTTAAGATAGGCTTAATTTAGCATTATTTAGCTTCTGTTTTCATCAGGTACTCTGTGGTAGCTTATAGCTTATTTTGGATTGCTTATTTATAAGCCAATCCATTGCAGTAGCTTTTTCCTCCACATAAGCATATGTTTTTGTATTTTTTATAAACTTAGAATAATATTTTAGTATTTTCCTGAATTTTTCAGATTTTTCCTACACTGTTTGCTATTTTTCTTTATTTTTAATAGTTTTAATCCTTTTAAATAGCTTTTAATACTAAAAATCGAAAAAGCTTTAAAAATATGTTTTCTATTTTCCTAGATTAAGATAAATATAAAAGTAATAAAAAGTATTTTTCCATAATTTTCTTAGTTTAAAAAGTATTTTTTAGCATTTTAATTAGTTTTAAATAGTTTTAAATTAATAATAAATACATAATAAGTCTAAAAAATATATTTTTAGTTTTAAAATAAGTTTTATCATATTTTAGATTTTTCCAAGTTATAATTTCATTTTTCTAGGTTAATTTTGTATTTTCTTGTATTTTAGTGCATTTTAAATACTTAATAAATAGTTTTTAATTAATAATAATTAAATAAATAGTTGTAAAAATAATTTTCTTTTTCTAATAATTTTCTTTTATCATTAGGATTGTAAAAATGTATTTTTCATATTTTTAGGATCTTTATTTCTTAGAACTCACGTTTTATTCTGTACGTTTACGTAATTTTTATTTAAACGTATTTTTTAGGTTTTATAAAATAAACGTTCATCGATCTATAAAAATAGTGATAGCGTTTATTTAATAGATTTTAACTTTTTAATCTTTTTAATTTGCATTTAAGTCGCTTTTATTTGTAAATCTTTTCTTTAGGTAATTTTCCATCGATATCCTTACTGATCACTATCCTTAGTGATCATTCTATCATCTGAGTTGTTTAAACACCAATTCATCCTCCGTGGGACTTAACGACCGTGAATTCCTATATTCCTCGATCTAAATTGCATTTGCGTCTCGAAATGTTTCTAGTCTGTTTGACTTGACTGTTTGGACGCAATCACAATCGTATAAAGGGTAGGCGACATTGTGTTAGGTGTGGTTCGCCTTGGTGTGAAAGAACTCGGTATTTATCTTTGTACCGGAAAAAGATTAAGCGGCGTTGTGAAGGCTTCTCCGCCATAAGGAGATTGGTGTAGTGATTACAAACTCTCGAGTAGGTGACTCGGGGTGGAGTAGAGCAAGGAAGGTGTCCTTGTAGCGAACCACTATAAATACTCGCGTTGTGGTTTTGTGCTTCTTACTCTTATCTTTTCATTACATATCTTTATATGCTTGTTTATCAACATCCAACACACACAACCAAATAAATTGACATAAGTCGATCTAAGCAGCTTTAAAGGAAGTTTTAATTGGTAAAACTATTCAACCCCCTTCTAGTTTTCCATGAAACACCAATTAAATAAATCAAGTTAAAAACCTAAAACCATTTTATACGAACTTTATATACTTTACATAAGAAGCTGTTACAAACAAATTAATTGTATACGCACCTTGATATACTAAAATCGAGATAGTTTTAAAGCCATGATCTAATATCCCATTGAATATGTATGAAACAAACATATATGATCATGAGGTACTAACCAGCCTTGTTGGTGAAAGTGCGTCTGTAGGTGTTGACTTACTTCCTGACATCATCTTCCTTGGAAAGGTTAAAAAGCTTGCGGATCTTGGAAGCTCTCTTGGGACCTCTCATCCTTGGCTTCTCAACATCAGTTAATCCAGGAAAGTCATTGTCACCATTCTTGACAATGACCAAGTTCAAGACTGAGAGGTCTCGATTGACGATGCACCCACGAACAGACTTCCTTCTAAGGCCACCATTCGCCTTCCATAACCCCTGAAGCAAGGGTACCGAAAACAAGAAATAATTAGAGCTCGGGTTACTTAATATAGTAAAACATATCAACAATTATTAGATAATATAAACAAAACATATTAAAGATTTCGGTTCATGTCAATGGCATTAGTCGGTGAACAATAATTTCATTTGTATATGTACATATAACTATTTATAAATAAAATAAATAAATGGAATGTCTACCTTCTTAAACAAACGATAGATGGTTACCATGTCTCCACAGTAAGAAAATGCCCTACCACTACCCTTCAATAAATATAGATGACGTTTAGGGTTTAGGGTTACCTTCATGGTCACAAATCCAATCGTGAGTTGTCTTCCCATGACTCATAAAGTCTTTGTAACCGACCACCTACATATGAAAGTTTCAAAGATTAGGTAACAAATAATCATCACGAACAAAAACATATAGATGATTACTTTTTCTAAATATGTTTAACCACTCAAGTTTTGGTTTTGTTAAAAGTTTGTGAATTCTTATTGAAAAATTCACCCGCCACTTGTATCATCATTCCACCATGGTTGTAATTACCGGTTTCTAGCCAACTCGCTAGGTCCTTTTGTTATTCATGGAGATATGTAGTCTTTGTTAAAAGATATAAATAATATGATGAATCAACAATATAACATAATACATCACCTTGATATTGATATTGATAAATACAGAATACATAATAGTAGTCTTCAAATATCCATCATCATCCAATCCCTACACCGAATGTCATAGATCCTCGTCGAAGCTCGGTGCTACTCCATCCTTATATCCGATATCTCGCTAACAAAGGTCAAACATAAAACTCAACAAAACCAATATAGGATATATAGAGTGCAAAACTAAAAATCAACAAAACACTTAAACACATAAGTCGAAAAAAAATAGGATTATAAACACAGAGAATTAAATAGTCGATAAAATTTGTTAGGGATTGTTAATAATATAATAGGGTGTATTTATACACAAAAAATAGGTTAAAAATATATAAGGAATAATTATCTTGTAAGTAATATATATCATTTTTTTTAATTGTTATCTTCATAATATAGATTCCTAAAATACAAATTGTAGGATTTTTTTAGCATCTCCTTATTTATATTGATTTGAAAGATATAAATCAAAAACCAATTTACTCTAGTGGTAAGTTGTTTACAAAACTCATGAATGACCCAAGTTCAAATCCAATACATGTCTTCTTTTTAATTAAACAATTTTAAAATTAAAAATTAACAAATCAAAAACGAATTTTAAAATTAAAAAAAACAAAATTGTACATATATTAAATAAAATGTCACATGTCATTAAAAAAAATTTAAAAAAATGTCACATAAATACAATGATGACATGGAATCAAAAACGAATTTTAAAATTTATAAAAAAAAAATTCTACATATATTAATTAAAAGCCACATGTCATTTAAAAAAATAAAAAAAATGCCACGTAGATAGAATGATGACATGGAAATATGACATGGCATTATGGAATGCCAAGTGGCATTTTATGTGGCATGCCTCTTATATATATGTATATATATATATATATATATATATATATATATATATATATATATATATATATATATATATATATATATATATATATATATAGAATCTAGATCAAATAAGATCAAACTTAAAGTTGTTAAAATGAGATCGAACTAAAATTTGACAAGAGATATTCTCCTTACAATAAAAATAATTTTTTATTTACCACAACTAAAATTGTTAATGTTTCGATAGATTTCTTTTAAAATTTACGAAACCTAGGTGATACACTTTGATTAGAAGTTTAATGTGTATCGTGTTTTGTATGTGTATCGTGTTTTGGAATATTTATTAGTGTAATGTGTATCGGTGTATCACTAATCCAAACTCATGTATCATTTGGTTATTAGTTGCTAAAATATTAATTTATATTCAAATATTATTTTTTTGTGTATGATTGCTAAAATTGTTATTTATAAATGTTTTAGTGGTTTTTAGATTTGATCTTATTTTACAACTTTAAGTTTGATCTCACATTAACCCTCTCATATATATATATATATATATATATATATATATATATATATATATATATATATATATATATATATATATATATATATATATATATATATATATATATATATATATATATAATCCGATAAAAGCACGTGGATCTAAACAAGCTAAAATACTCAACAACACTATCATTTTACGAGATCACAACGGGGAACCTTTCACTTATGCGTAAGTGAGGATCATTAATAAATATCAACTAAGGCAATGTAGCAAGCAAATTAACTTAAAACGTTTAACACGCACACACCCTATTGAATTGGACAATTCAATGATCTATTGAATAAGAATATTCAATGCTCTATTATTTTGGTCGCGAACCAAAATGTTTATCATAATCTGAGACTCGCCATCTCATCATTTTTAGGTTTCGGTTTGGAACCTCCGCTACATTGTGCTTGATCTGTTTGTACTTGTTCATTATCATCAAGGTGAGTTCATAGCCACGCTTTTACTTTTATTTGCAAACCTCGCGAGGGAGATACATGCTCTAAACTAGAACACGAGGTTTTTCATAAATGTTCGCTTCTTGATTATTGGAATTGCCTAAGTATTTAGCCATAAGTCCCCTGTATCATGAACCATTAGTCACCGCGAGTGAACGCAGATATCATGAATAGTAATATGGAGAGTAACGACCCTGTCTTGGTTATAGAGAAATAACCGGGGCGCACCATATTTGAATTGCATCAGGTAATTGTCTATTACCTCCTTTGGGGCAAAACTTACGTACATCAGTAATTCGGTGTATGCAGTTGAGTCTTGGTTGCATGAGTTTAGCACATAATAATCTGTGATTTTTTTTATGATATTGTTAGTTTACAATGATCATGCTCATATTGTTGTGTTCAATTGTTATTTAAATCTATGAATTTCACTCAACATTTCAGTTGACTTTTTTAAGCATGTTATCTCAGGTAATCAGTGAAAATTATGTCCAATGCACGGAGTGGGGCATACCAAGACCTTTCTTGTGGTTTAAACATAATGTTGTCATTTCTTTCAAACTCATGCTCTTTATTTTGGGAAAACACTTGAACAATTTACAATGTTTTGTAATAACTATGAGTTTTCGATGAATGATAACTACTTTTAATAAAACGCCGCTTTCGAGTCGTTTTCTATAATTCTTGATCATGATCTCCATTCGAGTAACACCCCGATTAGTCTTCCACTGTCATTATGATCTCGGGGGGTGTTACACTCGTCAACATTATGTTGGCATTTTTAGCATGTATTTCTAAAGTCCTTAGATGCGTTTGCATAGTTTGCATATGGAGCATCATTACTAGAGTCACATTATTGTGGTCTCACCTATTCGAAGATTTATTTTATTACTTTTAAAACATTTGGTTGTGGTTTCTTGAAACATTGTCTTGTAAAACCTTATTGAAGATATTAAACGTTTATTTTCAAACGACTCATGTAGAGGTCGTTCTTTATATCTTGTGACTTTGTGCTATGAAGTCACGCCCTCGGTTACTATTCCGCTACAACATTTTGGGGGTGTAACAGTTGTGACTTTGTTATCATTTGATGTTGACTTCTGCTTGTTATGGTTGTTTATATTATCTATGAACGAACATAAACAATAGTCTTTGTATGTTCATTTATGTTCGTGAGCCTCCGATTATGCATTCGTTAACGCTCATTTATGTTCGTATATCATATATTTTTTATACACTTTAATATTGGTTTACTTAAATAAAATGACACTTAAAAAACACATTATTATGTATATTTCTAAAAAAAATTATGATTATTAGACTACGTTCATGTATGTTCGTTTGTTTATGTTCGTTTAATATCTTATTGAACGAACATAAAAAAACATGAACAAAATTATTTTCTTAATAAACGAATATAAACAAAAAGATTCATTTGTTTAAGCGATCGTGTTCGTTTATTTGTACGGTTAAAATTAAACGAACGAACTTGAACAAGACTTCATCCGTGTTCGTCCGGTTCATTTGCAACCCTATTAGAAAGCATCTTATACCACAAAGATATCTAGTAGTTAAATCTTTTTAGTACATAAATGTTACGCCCCGTGCCCGCTTAGAAACTTTGACTTTCACGTGAAAACGACCAAACTTTGACGACCATTTCAATTCTCTTTTGACCATTGACAAAACTCCATTAACATATAGACATTGAAACCATTTTTAAATGAAACTAAACTTCATTACCTTCAAAATGATGGGTGGCACGACCCGTGACGACTTACGGATTATAAGATACAAAATTTGAAAATCGACGAAACAACTCGAACCCATTCCAGCTGATCGGACTGGCTCTGCAGCCGATCGGCTGGAGCCATTTTGATTACCCTGCCAATCGGCTGGAGCCTCCTGATCAACTCATCCCGTTTCAAAATCTATTTCCAGAAATCCTACTTCCCGAACTCGAAAATTTACGAAACCTTCCAGATTTTATTAGTACATCATAAACATCATTTTCATACAAAAACATTTACCATTTATCCCTCAGAATAGTTACTTTGCAAAACGACGGTTTTGTGCCAATACCCGTTTTGACCCATTTTCACCAGAAACTACCTTTACCACTTCATTTTCCCACCAAACTTAGCCAACATTATTAACATAACATGATAAACCTATTCCATGCCAAACACTCCCTTAACTTTGACCATAAATACTTAAAACTTACTTTGACCTACCGTTTCACCACCGAATCATTAACACAAGCTTGACATACGTTTTGACACTCGACTGCACTTTACAAATCATTGTAGGACCAACGGGGGTAACACATTGATTGAGCTCGGTATTTGATAACATCAAATAATTCTGATTTTTAAGTGTCAATTTCTCCCGATTATGCTCATAATTTATAGTGTTTATTTGGATATATACTCTTATTTCTTTATATTTCATTTACAGGTCATATATGAGCATAGGAGCTAAAGAGACGCGGTTTTGGAGATGCACTTTGATGATTTTTACCTTAGTATGCTCTCATGGAAGAAGCTACAACGTAATTCACACTCTCATTTACACCGTAGCTATGAATTCAAATATGAAGACCAAGTCAACACTAGTTACGGCGTAACTATTAACTCAAGTTACGCCGTAACCATCTAGGTCATAAGGAATTTCGCGCCTCCATAAGTTACGCTGTAACCCCCAATATGAGTTACGGCGTAACTAGCACTATGAATGTCTTGATGAGATCTTTGAAGATTACGGCGTAGCCACTTGTTGAGTTTACGACGGAGCTGAAGGGATTACGGCGTAACCCTCCTTAAGGTTACGCCGTAACCATCACACTGAGATTTGATAAAGGAGGATATTTAAGTTACGGCATAACCACATTATAAGGTTACGCCGTAACATGATCGGGCCTATAAATACAAGCCCTAAATTTTGCATTTGACGTCAATCACACACCACAAGAAGTCAAAGAACGTGAAGTGGGTCCACAAGGCAGATCTTACACACCATACAGAGCCTTTTCCAAATGAGAAGTCACATCATATCATCGATAAGCTTTAGTGATTCCTATTTCATTTACATTTTGATTCATGTCTTCATTTACAATGTTAAACATTACATTAAGTGTTCATTTTAATATGATCCGCTAAGCACCTTTAGTGCTAGCCTAGTTATGATTTCTTAATTGTTTTCTTTATGTTTTCGCACTTCTATTATCGCTTCTAGTGTATGCATGCATAGTTCATTGGTAGCCACCCTTGCTTTGGTAGTTTTTAAGTCCGGCGGTATTTGCTTGCTTAGGAGAATTGACCAAAGGACCCTAGGGAAGTAGGTTGCGAGGGTTGATAAGAATTGACCAAAGGACTATCAATCCCTCTCGTGCGAATTGACAAAAGGATCACCTTCTAGAGGGCGGAACTTAAGAAGTTAGGGATGTGTGTCTAAGATGCTAGCGCAAGGGCACACATTGTTTCGAATCTTGCATGTAGGGCACTTAATGACTTAGCATAGATTATCGGGAACCTCGTTAACCCAAAGGGTAATGCCTTTGATATCGGGTAGGGATCTATGTGTAATAGGCTAGACGAATTGACCAAAGGAGTCTAGCGAATTTAAACCCCACTTGAAGTGATAGGAAGTAATAATTAAAAAACATAGACATAACATGATAGGATGAATAATTAGGTTAGCACACTTTCTCTCTACTGTTTACAACCTCGTTTAATTTTCGCATTTCATTTCTTTCTTATTAGTTTAATTAATATATCAAAACATTTTAAAAACCGTGAAATTAGACTAAAATAGGATCTAAAACTACATAGCTATTGGGAACGACCTCGGCTTTACCACTCTCTATACTACGCACGACCGGGTTCACTGCTCGTTAGTGCAATAGGTAGACCTGGTCGGAAATCCTGCATCAGTATTCTACCTAACTCCTATCACATACCAAATCTTCTAATCTTGCACTTCCATCACTAAGCCATAATCCATCCATTACCTTCTCAGCACATAACCTACAAAATATTAGACACTTAAACCGTAACTACAAATGCTTAGTAAGTAAAGCGGATATAACTTAACATCATAATTCATTCACACATTACACATTATAACAACCATTAATCCAATACAACATTAACCATTAACACATACCTTAACTACTTAAAGCTTTAACCTTCCTTTTTTCTTAATCCACTTTTTTCTATCACATAACTAGCCTTATACTAACTTTCATATAAACACAACTATCCAAGCCATTCATTAACTTTAACATAACAAACCACATAACACATAATGCATAGAATTCATTATAACTTTACATTATAACCGATTTACTTACCTTGATTCCAAGCTAAGTCTAATATGAATATCATCATCATCTTCCATCATCAACTTCCATTATCATCCTCCTTTACCATTAAAATCAAACCCATTAATGCACAACTCAACATCATAATCAAAGGTTTATATAACCCTTTAAACATACTCATCTTCCTTTCTAAATCATCATATGATCATACCTTGATCATATGATGAAATCCCACTTTACTCCTAAACCTTTACCTTATTAATATCAAGATAAGAAGATTACTTACCTCATGGAAGCACTAGCCATGAGCAAGGACTTGGAAAGCATCCCTGCTTCTTCATCAAGATCACCATCATAGCACAACCTTTCCCTCAGGGAGGTGATTTGCACACTCTCAAAAATGATTGGGACACTCAAATTTTGAGTGCTTGGACATTTATACCCTTACAGGATAAAAATAACTAAAAATAGTGTGAGGGTATAAATGTCCAAACACTCAAAATGTGAGTGTCCCAATTATTTTTAGGAGTGTGCAAATCACTTCCCTTTCCCTCCCTTTTCTCCCTTATAAAACCGGACTCAAACACCCCTAGAATGATATGGAGATCTCTAGAATTCTCCACACTAGATATTTACTTACACATCTTTGACCTTTTGGCATAATTAGTCCCTTAAGTCCTTTTCCTTCTACTTTGGCCACACTACATTTTATAACACTTTTAGTTCTTGGAAACTTAGGTCCTCAAAGTCTATTTCCTTTCTAGTTGTGTCATTTAATACTTTCCATAACTATAAGGTTGACTATCAAGTTCGACTAGTCAATCACGTTAAGTCCTTGGTCAATTTTCATCTAAGGTGGGGTCTATTTGTATCCGGGAAACGGGTGTTACAATAAATTTACTAGCTAGGTTAAAAAAATGTGTGAACATTAAAAATCAATTTTCCTTTTTAGGTGAATAATACTAAATTACCAAATTAGCATATAGCTAGCGTAATTTAGGAATTCAAATCCGGTCTTCATGTCCCTTTAATCATGATGTTACATGCGTGTTGGTTGTTGCATCATCAGAGGAACCACTTCGGTTTTCATCTTATTCAAACTAACCTATCTCAAAAGAAGAATTACAATTACCAAAATAGCCCATTTGACCAACCTATCTTTCTTGGCACCTACGCTTAGTTACATGTCTATTATATTATCATACAGTATGGTTGTAAACGAAATGAACGTTCAGTGAACAATTAATGAACCGTTCCGTAAAAAGTTTGTTTATTTTTTAAATGATTGAACATGAACAATATTTTACTTTCGTTTTGTTAAATGAACGAACATAAACAAAAGTTGTGTCTGTTAAATGCTCGTGAACGCCCTATTATGCGTTTTTTTATAACGTATATCATATCTTTTAAGTGTATACTTTTAAAATGGTTTGTTTAAACAAATTGTGCATAATTTAATAAAGTTTATGTTTGTTTTTCTACTTTCATTTATGTTTAATCGTTTATGGTTGTTTAGGGTTCATTTAGTGTCTTAACGAACGAATATAAACGGACATGAACAACTCATTTTTTTAATAAATAAATATGAACAAGAAAATTCGTCCGTTTAAGAAATTTCTTCTGTTTAACAAGTGAGCTTCCACAAGGCACATCAAAGCCTTTTAGTGCTTCAGTTTAAGGAATTTAATATTCTTTCTAAAAGGGATTCATAAGACAGTGTGTCAAGGAGAAAGCCTTTATTTTGCTAGGGTCATTTTCTTAAATACTTAAAAGTACAAGATCTTAGCATCTAGGATATGAGTACGTCATAACACGGCTCAAATAATAGAGTTTTAAAAAGATATACCACCTATATATTGGAAATTCTTTATCATATCATTTTAGTTCTATACCAAGCTGAAAAAAGAAAAAAAAATAGGAATGATTGTAAGCATAGCAGCAGATACGTGAATTTGACATGAAATGTTTATTTGCTTATATATATCATGTTTATTAAAAGGGAAAATTCAGTAAATGAATTCTGCCCAAGATCATATTCCCATGACTAGATATTTTTTAGTCACGTTCCAAAAGTGGATCAGGCCAACTTGACGACTGAGCGACTAGCTATATTTGCGACATGTGTCCAATATTTATTTATTATAGTATAAAATTTGAATGTATTTGGAATATATAGAGAATGTATGTGTAAGTTATGTGTAAGTGTGTAAGGTACTTTTCAATTTTGTTCATGTTGTTTTTACAGATGTTCGAAGTCATTATCCATTTCTTTAAAATATTCTTCCAAAACTATTTAAACATTCATTATCATCAAACAATAAATTAAAACACATAAAATAAAATTCTGAAAACAATATAACCAAATCCACTTCAACATACAAACAAACATAGAATTCTCAACTCCTAACTATGAAATAAGAATCACAAAACCCGCTTCATAATTCATTAAAAACACAAAAACCACTAAAAGATCCACTTAAAAAGGATAGAAATTCATCAAACAACAAAACCCACTTCAAAATCAATCAAAAAAAACAAAGCCCATCTATCAGTTAATCAAAATAAATAAAACCCAACTATATCCATTCCACTCCAACAACATCACCGTCACACTATGCCAACGTCATCACCACCTCCAATTAATCAAAATAATTAAAACCCAACTATATCCATCCTACATTATCGGGTTGAACTGATGGGTAGGTGTTGACTTTGGTTTAAAAATGGATGACCAAATTAGATGGCGGGTTTTGATAGTAAAGATGGTAGTGGGTGGTTGCAAGTTTCAATTTTAGTTTTATGGGTTTAGAAGAAAATCAGAGTGGGTTTTGTAGAATTATGTTTTTAGATCTAGTTGATGATTGTACTTGTGGTGGTTGAATGCGATGACGATGGCGATTGTTGTGACGATAAAATAATAGTGGTACAACAACGGTAGCATGATGGTATGGTGGCGGCCAATCGCGGGAGAAAACAACGCTACATGGTGGTACGATCAACACGTATTTTGCACATCAATCCTAATCTTCAAAAAGACATAATCCCTAATTTAAGATGATATCAACTAAGCGGGATTAGTGGTTCAAAATGTGAGATTGAGTGAGGGTTTTTTTGTTTAAGGTGTAGCTTGAGTAATTTTTTTTTTGAACGGAAATTGTGGCTACATGGCCCCAGCCCGTATAAGCGTGCGAGCCCACACAACCAGGTTGGGTCCAGCCTAGGAGACAATGGCACCCTTCCCTTTACGCACGCTGGAGGAAACCCCTATCGCCCTAGACAAGACTCGAACTTGATACCTTGCCTAGGAGGGTAAAACCTCCATACTGCTGGATCAGATGCCCGTTGGTGTGTAGCTTGAGTAACTAGTTGTGATTCCGACGATGGTTATGGAAAACTGCGAGTGGCTAGAAATCATGCCAGGGATGGTGGCATAAGTGTTTGACTATTTGTGTAAGTAAATAAAAAAATATTACTAGTGGGAGGGAATAAATGGGTATTATGTGTGAATCTGAAAAAAAGTAGTGGTTGTTATGATGTTTGGTGGTGGTGTGGTGGTAGGTAGTCTAGTTTTTGAATGAGAAAGTCACGGAAGAAAGTTGTGTGTGTTTGTGGTCGTAATTTACTCTTTTATATTTTTTGATCTTTGATAAAAGATTAAAAAAAAAAGGTATAAAGTTGCTCAAATACATTCGCCCAATAAGTACTAGTTGACATATACAAAATACCTTACACACGTACCTTACATATACTTTACACACACTTACAACTTTTGTACTTTATTCAAAAAACAATGGATATATGTCGCGATTATATTCAGTTTCCAAGTTGTTCAATTTCCCCGATCTAATTTGTGAAAGTGAAAAAAAATTAAAAAAAAATGTTTAAAAAAGTCAAGCAAAAATGTCAACGGTCTAGTCTCATCATTTTCCTATTTAAAATTCCTCAAATTTGTTGACTATCATTGTTACTGGTTGCTTACTTCTTTTCTGACACTTCTTGTGGATAAAAGATCAAGAATGTGGTTTCATTATAAGATTTTATTTTTTTTTTTGAAAGATGAATTTCATTAAACCAAACAACCAACCCGAAGATCGGGCGGCACACAACAGACACCGACTACTCTATCTCATATTTACACCAATCCGTCCATGACAAACTATACAACTTAGATCTAGATCTAACCCAAAGGAAACCAATGGACTTAATCTCACTAATAACCTCTTAAATCTTCACTTTTTTACCTTCAAACTTCAGCTTGTTTCTTGCTCTCCAAATAGCCCAACAACTAAGAAAAATAATACCTTGAAAAATCTTTTTCGCTTTACCTTTCAGCCCCACATGTTCATGCACCTCAATAAGATCCCTGAACGAAAAAACAAAGGAGCGTTGAACCCGAGTCCAATTGCAAATATGATTCCACACAAGCATGGCCATCCAGCAGGAAGTAAACAAATGTTCAACTGACTCAAGATCTTCACCACATATAGAACACAAACCCTCAACACCCACCATGTTCCTTCTTCTTAGAGCATCCGACGTCGGAACCTTAGACATCTCCGTTTGCCACATAAAAACATTACACTTAGCCGGAATCCATTTGCACCACTTGAGCACATAGTTATTGCTATAATCCGACTCACTATACATCAATCTCCTGACCGATCTCACACTAAATTTCCCCGTCTTATCACCAAGCCAATTCCACTTGTCCCTCCTCCCATTCAGCTCCACCGAGTCCACTACACTTACCAAAAATTCCAACTCCGCCATTTCACACACATCCGCAGGCGTACTAGACCAACTCCATAGCTCAGCCTGCCCCATACGACTCTTCACCCTGCATTTCTTGTCCTTCTCGAGTCTAAACAGATTCGGGCACAGATCTTTCAAAGGTTCGTTACAAACCCATGGATCCAGCCAGAAAGCAACTGACTCCCCATCCCCAACAACACCTTTAAAGAGCCTCCTTATGGGCATGTTAGAAATAACGGTCTAGACAAGACCTTTACGATGTTATTCCAAACCCCACCCAAGGCCTTATTCGAGGGAATGAAGTCCCAACATCTACCAGTACTATGCAAGGCCTCAATCACTTTAGACCATAGACTATTCTTCTCCGCTTTAAATCTCCATCCCCATTTTGAGAGAAGAGCAGTATTACTAACACTGAGCTTACAAATACCGAGGCCCCCCAACTTCTTAGGAATAGCGACTCGATCCCAAGCAACCCAATGAATTTTAGACACATCACTCGATCCCCCCCACAAAAACCTTCTGATCATACCTTCAAGGTCGTTAATGACCTTAGACGGCGCCCGATAAATGGAAAAATAATAGCAGGGAAGACTTTCAAGCACCGACTTGATCAGGACCATTCTTCCTCCAATTGAGAGACACGGCGCCTTCCATTTAGATAATCTAGCTTCAAAAACGTCATAAACAGGTTTCCAATTGCAGACCCTGTTCATGTTCGCCCCCACTACCAAACCCAAATACTTAAATGGGGCCGTACTCGCCTTACATCCTAACGAAGTAGCTTCCTCCTCCACCTCCGCCAAGTTCACCCCAATCCCAAACATATTTGATTTCGAGATATTAATTTTAAGACCAGAACATATATGGAAACATCTGAGCACTCTAACCACATTAATAATACCATCATGATCCCACTCCCCAAGAATAATAGCGTCATCCGCATAAAATAGATGAGAAATGGTTGGACCTCCGCGTGGGAGAGCAATTCCCTTGAATAAACCGACTTCGATTGCCTTAGAAATCATACAAGATAAAGCCTCCATCACAATTATAAATAAGAACGGGGATAGGGGATCCCCTTGCCTCATCCCTTTCCTACATTGGAACTCAAAAGTTGGAGCACCATTAACCAAAATAGAAGACCGGGCTGATTCCACAACGCCAAGCACCCACGCGCACCATCTTGAAGGGAAACCCATTTGGTCCATAATATCAATCACAAAACCCCAATTAACATTATCGTAGGCTTTCTCAAAGTCCAACTTTAACATAAACGCTTTAAACTTCGAATTTTTTCACCATGAAAGCACCTCGTTAACAATAAGTGGACCATCAAGAATAAAGTTACCTCCCAAGAAAGCAGATTGTGAGTCCGACACAACAGAACCCAGCACCAGCTTAAGCCTGTTAGCCAAAACTTTGGAAATGATCTTGCTAATAATCCCCACAAGATTAATCGGTCTGTAATGATTAAGATCCACCGGATCCTTAATCTTCGGAATAAGGGTAATGAACGACGATCCACTTCCCACATTAATCCTACTATCCTCAAAAAAGCATCCAAAGATATCCATGAAATCTTGTTCAAATAAGCTCCAGAAATGCTTAATAAATCTCATGTTAAACCTGTCTGGACCAGGAGCCCGGTCATCACCACAACTAAAAACCGCCTCCTTTATCTCCTTGGCCGAGAAAGGTTCCACCAACGAATTGGCATCACCTTCAGAAACACGTTTCAAACCCTCACATCGAGCAGCAGGTCTACTAGGAATATCCTCATGAAATCTCCATTTGAAGAAATTGAAGATTTCTTTCTTGACAATCGAAGGCTTCGAGCACCAACCCCCATTAATAGAAAGACCCGGGATATTATTAGCAGCTTTCCTGCCATTTACCACCCCATGAAAAAATGACGAATTCTCATCACCATCAATAGCCCACCTCACTCTCGACTTTTGTTTCACATCTAACGCCTTTCTCACCCCCGCCATTTTTAAGACCTTTTTACTCTCCACATATATCCATTCTTCTTCCTCGTTCAGATTTCTTTCACCCATAACCTCTTCCAAATTGCCAATCTCAGTCAACGCCGAGTTTTCCTCCAAGTATAACTTAGCATCCACCTCCCTTTTCTATGCTATAATCCTATCTCTACGGAAAGCGAATTTTTTAGTCAACTTTGTATCTGGAGGGCCCTCGAACTCAAAATCCGCAGCCGCCTCCTTAACCACTTCCTCATAACCATCCATCATAAGCCAAGAGTTAAACACCCTAAACGGCCTGGCCCCAAACCCACTCGATTTAGAAGATAGAAAGAGAGGACAGTGATCCGAGAAGCGAGAAGGGAGAACTCTAAGGCAAGCCAAAGGCCATTTTTTGAAAAAACCAGGACAAACCAACACTCTATCAATTTTGCTTAACTTCCTGCCATTATCACGAATACACGTAAACTGGCTACCTTTCATCCCATACTCCATAAGCCCAGTTCTATGGATAAACCCATTAAAATTACTAGCACACGTATGTTTAAAAACCGAGTCTTTGCGTTCATCAGCAAATCTAACCGCGTTGAAATCTCCAAGAATAGCCCATAACCCACTATCCGCCCTGAATTCCCCTTCAATCAAACCCCACAACTCGTTTTTCACCGGAACCCCTTGCGGCGCATACACATTAATAATATTAATGCGCACCCCACTACCTTTAAAAACACCAGACAATCTAAGGAAATACATGTTCTTGACAGTCACATTAAACTCTAGAATGCTGGAATCCCACATACAAATCAAACCCCCGGATTGACCCATAGACCCAACATAATCCACACCGAATGATCTATTACCCCAAAGCTTAGAAAAGTCAAACCTGGATAGATCCTCCGCCTTTGATTCCTGGATCGCCAAAAATTCGACACCCAAAAGGCATCTCATCTCCCTAACCCAAGGCACCTTTTCATCCGCACCAATGCCTCTAACATTTAAAGATAACATATTCATCCTTTAACCACATTAGTACCTTCTCCATCAATAGACTTTTTAATCAAAGTCTCACAGTCAGAGATGTCCACTCCAACCGCTAGCCTAACTGAAATTGTTGCCTCAACCTCCTTAATCACACCTTCGTCACCTACCATCCTTTCCTCCACACAATTAACCTCGTCACTAGTAACTTCAACCTCAACCGGGACATCTATCTTCGCCACCTGATTCAGATCAAACTCCGAACCAGAAGGGTTAACATCCTGAATCTCATACTCCCATTGAACCGAAGAGATCTTATCCCTGTTAGTTCCATTATTAACAATACCTATGAAACGGTCCAAGTCAAATGGGTCATCAGATTCAATTCTGGGCCTTTTCTTGGGCCCGTTATTATTTGGGCTCACATTCTTGCCAACCACTTTGGGTTTAGACCCGTTCCAACGTCTTTTATGAATATTTTTATCCTTCTCACCAATATTAGAAGAATTAAAATGAAAATTCTTTTACCCCACACCATCAACATCGGGCTTCCCCCCATGATTATTGCCAATTCCATGCGCATGCATCTCCCCATGCACGCTCAACTCTTCCTCTTCCACATTAATTGGGAGAGCACCACCACCAAAAATCTGTTCACCATCACCACTGCCCTGATCGAAGGTATTCATCGGACTTCGACACGCCGACGGCACCTCCACAACTCCAACACACTCCAGATCCCACACGCCACTTTCCTCCTCAACCCAAACCTTAAACTGTCGATTTTTCCACTTCACATCTACCGAGTCACAAATTCGCACCCCGTCACCAACAAGAATACCAACACAAGTCGATGAGAGGTCACTATCTTCTGAGCACAATTGCGCCTTATGTACAACCATTCCAAAGCAAACCGCCACACTATCAAAAACAGAATTCTCCGCCAGGTTGAGAGGCACCCCATATATCTTTACCCAAGCAATATGCTCAAAAGACAACACATGGCCTTTCCAAGAATCCAGCACCGAGAACCACCTGCACCAGACACCCTTATCCACCAAGAGTTTGGATGCTTTCACCTCATCCTTGAACTTGAGCAACACCGAAAGACCCCGTATATAAATAATCTCCAACTCCCCTATCCCCGCTTCAACAAGCAGTTTGTCGAGTTTTATCAGCGTCTCCAGGTTAACGGCCCTACCCACCAACGCCCTACCGTATAGTTCTTTGAAAGCCTGAGTTACCTCCGGTACCACCACCACCTTAGACTTGGAGACCGAGTCCTCACCCTCAACGTTCCTTTTGTCCATCGAAGCTTTGTTTTCTAAAGTATCTTTATACGAGTAACTCCCCCTAAAATTACTCCTCAACTTCTCATCTTCTTCATACAATCCAGGAACTTTTTTGACCTCCTTCACATGCTTAGCTTCACCCTTTTTCTCAATCAGAGACTCCAGCCCCACATTCTCATCTGCAAACTTCGCAATATTGACACGAAGTTTATTAGACCCCATCTTAATCCCATTCAATCTTAGTTCCAAGGCTCTCACATCCCTCACCGATTTAAAGGATATGAAACAGAATCTACACCCGAACTTATCATTCTTCCTCGCAATATAAGCACTTACAACCTCTCCAAACTCCCCAAGGACGTACTTAACATCCCATGGAGTGCACCCTTTAGGGAGATTTGATATGAAAATTTTAGTTACCATAGAATCACCCATACCCGACATCCTATTCTCATATTGTCTTATGCGTCTATAGCTTACCTCTTGCCATTCATCTTTGTCCTTTTCGTTTCCTCTTCCGACTTTTCCCCTTCCCATAGAGAGAGTTTTTTTCACGGATAAAATACTTGACGAGTTATAAGATCTTTCATTATAAGATCTTTCATGTTTTCTTGCCTTTTGCAGGAAGCTCAAAGGAAAGCATTGGATGTGCTCAACACATTGGGGTTATCGAATACGATTTTAAGGGTGATTGAGAGGCGAAATCGGGTTGATCAAAAAATCAAATATGTAGGCATGATCCTTACTTTCATAATAGTTGTTGCATTCTTGCGGTGGGTTAGATGATCTTCTGGTTTTACGTTTCTTCTTGAATGTCTCATCAGTTGTTGCATTAATACTTCTGTTGAGGATTTGCATAGAATGTTTCGGCTAGCTTTGTTCTACAGCTAAATATATTACTGTATAAAAGGCTTACACATTACTAACATAGTAACATGGTTCAACAGGAGATTCCATAGTTGAAGCAAATATGAGCAACATGGTCTTTATATTTAATCTGTAGCCTCTTTTTTTTAACATGCTTGAGAAAACATAGTTGATTTGAATTCTTTAGCGCTCGTCACTTAACCTCGGCTTATCAGATTACGTACACGTTTGACTTTGACTAATTGCCAATGTCGATGGTGGTGGTTGTGTGTTGGTAGAGGATGGTGGTGGGAGAGGGTGGTGGTGCTGGGTGTGTGGTGGTAGAAGGTGGTGGTGTGATAAAGGTGGGATTACAATATTTTCAAGAAAACAAAATAAATAACTGTGGCAAGAAGATGAGGGTAAATTAATCATTTCACATAGCCACTAACGGGAAATTTAATGCTCGTTAGCCAAAATCACAAATTTGCAACAAGCTGACTTGTTTAGGGTATTGTTCGCAAAAAGTACAAACATTAGATACACAACTCGCGTATTTTTTTTTTCAATTGCATTTTTCGCAAAAATGACAAACTTTAGGGACATTTTTTGCAGTTAACTCTAGACATTTTAAACCAAGTCTTTCATGAAGTCAAGTCTTCAGTCTAAAAATCAAGCAATTTCAATGTATAATAATGCTTAGAAAATATACTTCTCAAGAATTTGACAGACCTTTAAATGATTCTAGTCTTCACATATAATTCTTCATAAACTAGTGAAGATTATATACTAAGTTTCAATATAGGATCATATCATATGCTTGTAGTTGATTTTTTATTTTAATTTTCCCTTGGAAAAGGCAATAATACTTGTAGTTGATTTAAGCGCATTTAGCGAGATGGGTAGCCTTTTGGGAAGCATACTACCGATCCGTAATCCAAAAAAAGACGACGATGATGAGTACAGTGTGGAGTACTCGTTTGCCAGTGAGTACACCGGTCCTCCGGTTTCTTATAATATTCCTAAAGCACTTCCTGTCGATGTTGGCTGCATTTCCACCGCGTCTATTGTTTCTACACCAGTTAACTCTGGTAATCTGTTGTTTCCTGTTAACTATCCTGTTCTTAAGCGAGAACCCAATTCATATTCGGGTTTAAGTGTCCCCGAGCCACACTCGCCTTGTCCACCAGATAGCCAAGAAAATTCCTCTTTGAGCTCAGATAAAGAATGCCAGGAGATTGAAGAATTTAGTGCTAGTGAAGAAGATCAAGCCCATCATGATATCTCAGATTATGATAACAGAACTCAAGCTGTGACGTTCCGTGAACCTGAGACTGGTACTACGTCCCAAGAGGAAAGTCGCTATAGTCATGAGTCGATGTATCAAGAAAGGCCACGTGCTGATCCTAATATAAAAAAGGGTTATGTCATCGTTGTCTTAAGGGAAATAGGTTCACTCTGAAGGAGTCTTGCATTGTATGTGATGCAAAGTATTGTAGTAAATGTGTGTTGAGAGTAATGGGAGCAATGCCAGAAGGTAGAAAATGTATTACTTGCATTGGTTATCCGATCAATGAGTTGAAACGTGGGCGTTTGGGTCGATGCTCAAAGGTTCTTAAAAATTTGCTTACGGATAATCGAGTTAAGCAAGTGATGACTTTTGAAAAATCGTGTCTAGTAAACCAAGCACCGTATGGGCTTATTACCGTGAATGGTCAATCGCTTTCAGATGATGAAGTGCTTCTACTGCAAACGTGCGCTTATCCACCAAAAAGACTTGTACCAGGAAGCTATTGGTATGATAAGATGTCTGGATTGTGGGGAAAGGTTAGGATTCAGACTCTTTAATTAATACTATGCATATATCTTTTTTTTTTTTTTTTTTTTTTTACTTTTGTGCATAAAAGGATGGGTTATTCGCGTGCACATGTGCATTGGTTCTCATATGAACTTTCCCGATAGGTTCATACGAGAACCAATGCTCATGTGAACGCCCAATAATTCACGTGTGCAGATGTGCATTGGTTCTCATGTTAGCCTAATTAACCCATTCCATATAATATGGTATCTTGTCACGTACATTGTTTGTGAAAATATTTTAGATTTGAATAATATTATAACAATGAATTTGGTACAATGATGAACAGGAAGGGCATAAGCCATGCCAGTTTATTAGTCCGAGCCTGAATGTTGGTGGTTCCATCATGGAAAATGCAAGCAATGGAAACACAAGAGTTAAAATAAACGGTCGTGTGATCGGTAAAGCAGAGCTCCTT
Source organism: Chrysanthemum lavandulifolium (assembly GCA_022545495.1). Classification (NCBI taxonomy): domain Eukaryota; kingdom Viridiplantae; phylum Streptophyta; class Magnoliopsida; order Asterales; family Asteraceae; genus Chrysanthemum; species Chrysanthemum lavandulifolium. The sequence continues at coordinate 59,987,750 of CM040239.1, forward strand.
ATGTTAAAGGTCAGTATTTTTTCGTTATTATCCTGATTACAAATTCTTTGGTCAAAGTTTGAGTCTCTTGTAAACGATGCAGTTTGCCGGAATCAATTGCAAAGGCTGTCCTCATTTTTGGGTAATCCATGATGGAACCTGTCATGAAGAGGGACAAAATCAAGAGAAGGGGAAAATATGGGAAAAGGTATGTATTATGTAATTTATATATGTAAACCGTTGTATGCTGATTAAGGACAACTCGACTTAGTTTGATTTGATAACTTTGGTTTCAGCCAGGAATAGAGACAATTTGTGCTTTCTTATCTTTGCCAGTGCCACCAAAATCTTTTATCTCGTCTGAGGAAGAAACTGTCAACAATGGCAGCCAAATTGTGTCGAAAAAAGATGATGTAAAATCGCCAAAGAAAATACTTTTAGTTGGTCACGATCAATCGGGAACAAGTGCCATATATAAACAGGTACGTCCTTGTAGAACTAAGAGGGTGCGTAAATAAGTGCTTATATGCTTATCCGCTTAACCATAAGCAGATAAGCAGTTTCGGGTGTTTGGAAAAGGCTGCCTGTGTGGTTATTATGCTCTACAATTAATAAGCACTCATAAATTAGCTGGATGATATTTGCTTATTTTAGCACATAAGCTTTTCAAAAGAAGAGATCCCAAACACTCCCTAACTCTACTTTATGCCTTGTCTATGTCATTTAGCATACCCTATACATGATGATTGAGACGTTGAACTTGGGCTAACTGTCAGTCTTTTTTTCAGGCTAAGATTCTTTACAAAGTTCCATTTTTGGAAGACGAGCGTCAAAAGATAAAGTCATTGATCCAAAACAACTTATATCTTTATATCAGTATTCTGCTCGAGGGTCTTAAACAGTTTGAAGAGGATTATTCGATTCAGATTAGAAAAAAACTAGCCGATCAGCCTAGTACTTCAGGTATGATGATTGATGATCTTAGTACTATTTGAAGATTTTTGTATATTATTGTAATCTAAGGTTTTTTTTTTTCTTTTTTTAATCCAGCTTCAGGGGGTTCGGTTAAAAACATAGAAAAGAATATCTATTCCCTAAGTACAGAGCTACAATCATTTTCTGATTCGCTTCTTCAAGTTGTGAAGTCTGGCAATCTGGAAGCCGTTTTTCCAGATGTAACTTACCAGTTTTCATCGCTAGTTGAGAAGCTGTGGAAAGATGAAGGCTTTCTAGCAACTTATGCTAGACGAGATGAACTTAGTACACTCCCAATGGTTGCTGAATATTTCGTATCTCGGGTATGTGTTTGCTGGTCATTCTATTGATATAACAAGATCTTACTGTGTTAGGACCAATAATTTAATACTATTTTTTTGGTTCCTGCGTAGGCTATTGAAATCTCGAGTATGACTTATGAACCATCTGATGAGGACATATTGTATGCTGATGGTATCACATCTTCTAACGGGCTTGCATCAATGGAGTACTCAGCTCCCTCTTCACCACCGGTTACATTCATGGACTCCACTGAGCAGAACGATGCTCCACTGCAAAGGTAGTCCATTTATATGTTACAACTTACAAGTAGAGGTGACAACATGGGTGCTCTGGGTGGATAAAACAGTCTATAACGGACAACTTGTTGTCAGGGTGCCCCTTAGACACTTATATGTGAAAATGGGTTAATTTAGGTTAGAACGATTACTAATGGGTCTACCCGAACCCGTACACCTTTAATCAGCTTGGATCATTTTTTTCGTTTTGTTGGTCCGTTAACCCACTTAGGCAGCTGATGTCAAGTATTCATCAAACTGGACCATATGTTTGCAGGTACCAACTGATACGAGTGAATGCAAGCAACTTGGGAAACAATTGTAAATGGCTAAACATGTTTGAAGACGTTGATCTCATCCTTTACTGCGTCGACCTAACTTCCTACAGCGATTTCCACGTAGACAACAACATGAACCTTATAAACAAGATGCTAGAAAGCAAGAACTTCTTTGAAAACATCATCACCCATCCAAGTTTCAAAATCAAACAATTCCTTCTAATACTCAATAAATTTGATCTCCTCAAGAAGCAGATCATAACCACACCTCTAATGCATTGTGACTGGTTTCATGACTTCAATCCGGTCATCACTAGCTATAACAATAAGAATATTAGTTCTGTAGCTCAATATGCTTTTCAGTACATTGCTGTGAAGTTCAAGAAATTGTTTAGTGACTTGACGGGTCGTAAACTATATGTTTCATCAGTGATTGGGTTGGAAGCGGATAGCGTTGATGCAGCTCTTAGGTATGGAAACGATATTTTGACGTGGATTGATGAAGAAAATAAACACATTTCTGGTAACAATGAATTTTCTTTTGAGAGTAGCGAAACCTCTTTGTAAGATTGTTTTTTCAACTTATGTACAATAACACCAATTTGGTGTAAACGGTGTAAAATGTAAAAGGAGAAATATATAAATGCAAAAGCACAGAGGATTAGTTGGTTTATTCGATATGGTTCATGTTCAGATATCAAAGGTTGAGTACAATGTGATTCGCAAACTTTTTGAAGTACGTACGAAAATTAATAAATTGCAGGCGTGCATATCAATCGGATTTAAAGTATTTGGTTTTGTTCATATGTTTTCAGACAAGACTCGATTTTATCCTAAAAATGGATCGCTCAAAGAATACAGTGTTAGCTCAATTATGATGTTAATACTATACCTGCATGTTTCTCAGGTTTAAACATTTTAAGAAGTTATTTGAGCCAAGCCCATATTTCCAGCTACTCGGCCTAGTATTTCATTACGGCTATAATCTGAATTGATAGCAGACTGATTGAATCTTGAGTTAAGCCAACACATGGAAGCACGACGAGTCAGTGCAGAATTTTAAACCTTGAAGTGTTTAGAATCTGGTAAGATGCGTTACTGCATTAGGCCGATATATACAAATTTTAACTTAACCTAACATTTTAGAGCACCACCTAAAGTAGAATTACAAAAGTATACTGTTCAAAATAAGCCCTTTAGGCCCGAAGCTGAAGCTGAAGCTAAAGCTGTACAAGTATGGAAATGGAACTATCAAGATTTGTGATTTTCTTATATGTGGTGTTTAACAAGTTATAGTTACGTTAGACCCAAAACTGAATTTGCAGAAGCGCATACTGAAAATGATTAAACTTACACGTAACACAAAAAAGAATCTGGTGTTTAGATATCTAGTTTGGTCACCTGTTTTTTAACTAGTCTCGTTGTTGTGCTTAAAATTGATGCAGAAAGTGATGGTTATACACAGGTATAATCTCAGGATAGTTGAAATCAAACACAAATATTATATTTGCTATATGAGAAATCTGTTAGAATTGATATGATACAATTGGTTTACATGTGTTCCTATTTATACTAATCCAACCGGTGTCATGAACCATTGTGATGGTTGGTGGTGATGGTTGGTAATCGGTGGTGGTTACACCAAACCGAACAGACACGACCTTTCAGGTTTGTGTCAATTACAAACTGGTCCCTATATTACAGTTTCTATGTATTGCGTAAATGGTCCTTTGACCTTATTTAACATTAGAATCTATGAGGTAATGATCAGGATTATCCCAACATTCATTCCCCTAATCTTGATCATTCTGAAGGAGATTCTTCACACCAAGTATTCGTCGCATTCTGACGAAACGTCCTTGGTAGTGCCTTTGTGAGTATGTCAGCCCTTTGTTGTTCTCCACTGATGTGCTCGACTGTTAAATCTTCCTTCTCAACGCATTCTCGCATGAAGTGATATTTTGTGTCTACGTGCTTGCTTCTTCCATGAAATATTGGGTTCTTCATGAGTGCTATTGTTGATTTGTTGTCCACATAGAGTGTGATCTTTTCTTCATTAGAGTCTATTACCTTGCTTAGAAGCCTTTTCAACCAGAGTGCTTGAGTAGCTGCTGCAGTTGCTGCAATGAACTCTGATTCGCAAGATGATAAGGCTATTGTTCCTTGCTTCTGAGTGCTCCAGGTTATAGGTGAGTTTCCAAAGTAGAAAACTATTCCTGTAGTCCCTTTTCCTTCTTGAGTGTTGACACCATAACTGATGTCACTGTAGCCTTGAATTTTGTTTCCATCATGCCCGTAAGTTATACCATAGTCTTTGGTTCCTTTGATATAACGTAGAACCTGTTTTATTGCTTTCACATGTTGTTCTTTAGGTTCCTGCATGAATCGACTAAGTAATCCCACTGGAATACTTAAGTCTGGTCTTGTATGTAACAGATATCGTAAACAACCTATTATGCTTCGATATTCCGTAGGATCTACAAATTTTCCTTCGCTTAACATTGTCAGCTTCAGTCTTGGTTCCATAGGTATCTTTGCATCATTGCAGTCCAACATCCCTGTATCTTTGAGTATCTTAGTCGCGTAGCCTGTTTGCTTTATCGAGATTTCACCCCACTTTTGTGTAACCTCTATGCCTAAGTAGTACGCAAGTAGTCCAAGATCACTCATTTCAAACTGTTCTTGCATTTTAAACTTGAAGGATTCGATTTCCTTCTTCGATGTTCCAGTAACTATTAAGTCGTCAACGTAGACTCCGATTAGTAGAGTTGACGTCTTGTCTGTTCTTGTGTAGACCGCCTGTTCTAATGCACATTTTTTAAAGTTAAGTAACTTTAAGGTTTTATCCAGTTTAGTATACCAAGCACGTGGAGCTTGTCTGAGTCCATATAGTGCTTTCTTCAATCAGATACTTTTCCTTTATCTTACGTCTTTATAAATCCATCGGTGTGAGACATATACTTCTTCATTTAAATCACCATGTAGAAATGCTGATTTTACATCCAAGTGATGTACCTCGCATACATTATAAGCGGCCAGTGCTAGAATCAACCTTATAGTTTCAATTCTTGCAACTGGGCAAAGACTTCATCAAAGTCTATTCCATGTTCCTGAATATATCCTTTCGCTACTAGCCTTGCTTTATGCTTTAATATCTCTCCGTTAGCATCTCTTTTTGTCTTGAATACCCACTTTAAACCAATGGTTTTATGATCCTTTGGTAGAGTATTTAAATTTCAAGTATTGTTTTTGTTGATGGAGTCGATCTCTACTCGCATTGCTTCAATCCATTTTTCATCCTTTGATGCTTCTTTGAAATTCCTCGGTTCATCTTCAACTAGTAGAAGTCTTTCTGTGTTATTATATACCTCATTTAGGTTTCTATATCCTCTAGCGGGTATGTGATAAACATTCGTGTCAGTAGTTGAAGGTGTGGAAGTTTGTGAATTCCCCTCCTCTATTTGTTCTAAACTTCTTTATCTTTGTTCCATGTTCTTTCTCCACCCTTGTCATGAATTCTTTGAACACACCGAATGCTTGATCCTTTGAATTCAAAAAATATTCCCACATATATCTAGAGTAGTCATATACTAATAGAAATATGTACCTTTTATCTGAAGGTGTTGGTGGCGAAATTGGTCCGCATAGGTCTCATAAATCAGCTCCAATGCTGTTTTGGATATGTATTTTTCTTGTTGTGGAAATGGAGCTCTAGCATGTTTTCCTATCAAACAAATGTCGCAAATATCTGTTGAGTGTTTGATAGAAGGTATTCCCTGAACCAAGTTCTTTGTGGTCATAGACTTTAGGGATCTAAAGTTTAAGTGACCCAATCTTGTGTACCATAGCCATGCTTCGTCACGTAGATTTGCTAGTAAGCATGTTGGTTCCCCTATTCTCAAGTTCGCTTTGTATAGCCTATTCTTCGACCGCATAACTCTAAGTAGTATGTTGTCATTTGAATCGTACAAGAGTATTATATTCTTTTCCATTACTACTTTGCAACCGTTCTCTGTTAACTCACCCAAACTCAATATATTACTTCTAAAATTCGGAATGTAATAAACCTGTGATATAGCACGTTGTTCCTTGTTCTTGTATTCCAATAGGATAGAACCTTTCCCTTTAATCTCTACGTATGATCCGTCTCCAAATCGTACGTTTCTAGTGATCTTTTCGTCAATCTCCTTGAAAAGTTATTTCACACCTGTCATGTGATTACTTGCACCATTATCTAGGTACCACAAAATTTCTTCACCCGGTGATTTCTTTGGTGGTTCGAAGTTTCTTTCATTTAAGAATACTTCATGATGCTTTTCGATTGTAGCCATCAGTAGTGTTAGCTCCAAGTCTTCTTCAATGAGATTTGACTGATCTTCTTCTGGATTCTTTCGAGTACAATTTTTGGCATAGTGACCAGGTTTCTTGCATTTGTAGCATGTTACCTTGCTTAGGTTGCGTACAAATTTCTTTTTTTCTTTCTTGAAGTTATTCTTAGAAGATTCCCCATTCTTCTTATTTGACGTGTAATTATTTCCTTGATTGTTTTTGCCCTTGTTATTTCAATGTGCTCTAAAAGATTACCCTTGACTGTCATGTTGGGAAAACATAAGTCTTTCTTGACTCTCTGGTTGTTTTTCCCTTTTGCATTTTAGTCTCTCCTCAAACGTCTTCAATCTTCCAATTGCTTCGCCTAAAGACATCTTATCCAAGTCTGAGTACTGTTCAATTGATGCAACTATGTGTAAGAATTTGTCTCGTACTGCGGTTAGCAATTTTCGTACCAGAGTGGAGTCTTCGAAAGTTAAACCGACATTTTTTGCCCTGCTTGTGATACTTGAAAATTTTTAAACGAATGAATCTATTGATTCATTTTCTTTCATTTGCAATGCCTCAAATTCTGTCTTTAATATTTGTTGCTTTGCTTGTTGCACACGATTTTCTCCAATGTGTCTTGTCTTCAAAGCATCCCAAACTGTTCTTGCAGATTTATGTTTTGCAACTTGGAGGATTTGATCTTCCGGTTATGCTTGAAAAATAAAAGCTATCGCAATTTTATTTGTTTTATTGTCAATTTCTGCGTTTGGTTGTGGTTCTACCACTTTCCACAAATCGTTTGCTTCTAAGATTACTTGCATCCGGATTGCCCAAATGTTGAAGTTTGAGTTGTTCAACATAAGACATTGGAAACTGGTCGCTGAACCGATTTCCTTATTTTTTTTCTCAGTCATTTTGAAAAACGGTTTTGGTAAAAGCAACTTCTAATTGTTTTTTCTTTTCACTCTCCTCTTTTCCGGTCCTTCTTCTGGGTTGAGGGCTCCGATTAGGTTTCTTCTCCTAATCCTAATTGAGCGCCGGTTATAGGTGGTTCCGGTGAAGCATGTCTTCTCCGGTGATATGGGTGTGCACCTTGCACTTTCAACTTTTCATGTTCTTTTCCTGGGTTGAGGGCTCCGATTAGGGTTCTTCCCTAATCCTAATTGAGCGCCGGTGATGGTGGTTCCGGTGAAGCTTGTCTTCTCCGGTGGTACCTGAGGCTGATTGCTTGGATTCAAAAACCTAATCGAGGTTTTTCGTGTGAATCTCTCCTCATGTAAGTCCTCGTGACTTATAGATCGGATACCGGTGGAGGTAAAACCACTCAGGGTTGGCCACCCTGTGTATCCGATGAATTTGATTAGCCCCTTGTCGAACTTTGGTGACGGTGGCTAATCCGGTTAAATTCCGGTGACACTTGTTGTCGTTTCTCCATTTGGTTTCAACCGGCAAATGATGATAAACTCTGGTTTAAACAAAGCTCTGATGCCAATTGATGGTTATACACATGTATAATCTCAGGATAGTTGAAATCAAACACAAATATTATATTTGCTATATGAGAAATCTGTTAGAATTGATATGATACAATTGGTTTACATTTGTTCCTATTTATACTAAACCGAACAGACACAACCTTTCAGGTTTGTGTCAATTACAAATTGGTTCCTATATTACAGTTTTTATGTATTGCGTAAATGACCATTTAACTTTATTTAACATTAGAATCTATGAGGTAGTGATCGGGATTATCCCAACAGAAAAAATAGTTAGTTGACTATGCAAATCTTTGTTGTAATTTAAGTATTTAGCTTATAAACTATACTAATAGAAAGAAAGAAAATCCTAAACTATTAACGACCATGGTACTCGTGTAGTCGTGTTTCAACATTGAAACGATTGTTCTTACTTGAACACAATTTCAGAGAAGTTATTCGAGCTCAAGCCGAATTTACACTACTTGACCATATGATTAGTTTTAAGAAAAAGTCGAATAAATCTTGAACCCAACCCAAAAGCTAGAAACACGTCCTGATACTGAGTTTCAAAGCTGCGTTTAGAGTATGTTTAGTGCTCTTTGGCCATAAATCGCACAAATATGAGGCCTGAAGCCATACACATAAATGAGAAACCATTATGCCTTGCTAGTTGCGAATGTTTAGTCTTTTATCTTCGGAAATGGCTAAGATTTCCATATGAAAGTACTTATGCTCAACACAAAAATAAACTGAGATCCAAGAACAAGTATTTTTTACAAGAACACAAGATTTATATATACATATATACTATAAACACTTGCATACAATTTAAGATCATATACAACTACACATAAACAACATATATGCAAACAAAACAAATATTCATGGCTAGCTAGCTAGCAAGGTGCAAAACGATCCATGAGCCAAAAGACAGTCTCTTCACAAAGCTCATTCTCCGTCGCAGTCGCTTTCATCAACACCGAACCCGTCTTTCCCCCCTCGGTTCCTGATTCGGCTTGCTCGACAATTCGAACATCATCATCATGTGTTTGAGACTTGAGGAAGACATTAAAAGGTTGATGTTTTTGCTTCAACATGATCTTGTCTGTAATCTTTGCCAATTCTCCCATCCATAGATTAACAACCATTGACATTTTGTTTTCTTTTTTGCTAGCAAATGTTTTTGAAAGGATACTTTTTTTTTTTGAAAAGTTGAGCACTTTTAAGAAAAAGGGTTGTGATATGATGAAATATATGAAAAGTGGAGTGTATTTATAAGGAAAAATTTGATTGGAGAATGTAAGATATTTAATTTGAAATGTGAATTAATGGGACCCTTTATTTGTTTCTAGCCTATGAGGTCGAAATTACGTGTTAACATGAGGACGGTGGATATGCATGACGAATATTCTGCATTGCAAGACTTTTATTTATTTTTGAGAAATTCATTTTTGCTCAAAATAAATAAATAAATAAATAAAATAAAAATGAGAGAAATTTATTTGATATTTTTATTTCTTTATGTTTAACATGTGTACTTTGTCCTCTAACTTTTAAAAATTCTTGATATATGAAAATATTGATAATGTAAATAAGGAGAGATACATTTAATAATTTTATGTGAATAAAAAACTAAGAAAGCACAAAAAGTCTGTGATTTTTTTTTTCACACAAATAGCAAGACATATTTGGTTGGAAGAGATGTAACTTTAATTGTATTTCCTATTCTATTTGTGTATAAAAAGAAAGATAGGATATATGATTGAAATAAAAGCACATGTGTCAAGCATATCACAATTCACAAAAGTCAAGTGGACCAATTCATGTTACCATTATTAGTTTCATACGTTTAATCAAATGATTATTGTGGATAAGTTTGCAAAGAAAAACTTTATGTCAATAATGCATTCACAAATAGGGCATATAATAGTATAATACTAACTTATTAAATATTAAATAGTTAATTTGAAGAACAACGGGGATGTAGCTCATATGGTAGAGCGCTCGCTTCGCATGCGAGAGGCACGGGGTTCGATTCCCCGCATCTCCATTTCTCAAATATTTAGGGTGCGTTTAGTTGAGGAAAACACCTTGCTTTTCCACAAACGTTTTATGGAAAACAAGGAAAAGCAGAGATCGCGTTTAAATTAGTGTTTCCAATAAAATTCTACAAAACACAAAATTCTATTTCCAACTTTAATACACAAAAGTGGAAAACACTTTTTTGTTTTCACCTATTTTCCTTTAAAATACCCGAATTAGTTTTAAATCCGCTTTTATCATTTTGTCGGTTTATTTACGTTTTAAACGCTTTTATCCGTTTTTCGTTTTGTCCGTTTTCATCCGTTTTTACGTTTCGTCCGATTTTTACGTTTTATGCTTTTTTACGTTTTCGTCCTTTCTTTAACGTTTTCGTCTGTTTTTTTACGTTTTCGTCCGACTTTTTACGTTTTTGTCTGTTTTTTTACGTTTTCGTCCAATTTTTTACGTTTTCATCCGCTTTCTTACGTTGCCGTCCTTATTAGTCCATTTTTTTACGTTTTCGTTCGTTCTTTTATGTTTTCGTCTATTTTTTTTATGATTACGTTTGAATTTTTACGTTTTCGTCTGTTATTTTATGTTTTCGTCTGATTTTTTATGTTTTCGTCTGTTCTTTTACGTTTTAGTCTGTTTCCTTACGTTGTCGTCCGTTTTCGTCCATTTTTTTTACGTTTTCATCTGTTTTTGTACGTTTTCGTCTGTTTTTTTAAGCTTTCGCCCGATTTTTTACGTTTTCGTTCGATTTATTTACGTTTTCGTCCGTTTTTTAACCTTTCCGTCCACTTTTTTACGTTTTTGTCTGATTTTTTATGTTTTAACCGTTTTTTACGTTTTCGACCCTTTTTTTACGTCTTCGTCCGTTTTTTTACGTTTTCGTTTCTTATTTTACGTTTTCGTCTATTTTTTTACGTTTTCGTCTGATTTTTTATGTTTTCATCCGATTCTTTACGTTTTCGTCTGAATTTTTACGTTTTCATCTTTTTTTACGTTTTCGTCCGTTTTTAGGTTTTTTAAGGTTTCGTCTGACGAAAGCGTAAAAAGACGGCCGAAAACGTAAAAATCGCATTTAAAACGCGGCGTGAAACGTAAGAAATGGACGAAACGCATAAAACCGACGGCGTAAATAAACCGACGAAACATTACAAACGATTTAAAACGGACGAAACAAAAAGCGGAAACGCGTAAACAAACGAAAGAGTAAAAAAGCAGACGAAAAGGTAAAAAACGGATGAAAACGCTTAATTAATAGGTCGACCGACTCAAACCATCCGTCCTATGACCGCTAGACCCATTCTAAAACATGACATATATGACCCATGACCCAAGCCGACCCAACCCGACCGGCTTGCCACCTCTAATAAAGCGTGTAAAATTGTTCAAAACATATAAAAGCGCAAAAAGTGGATAAAACATACAAAACGGATAAAAGCGATAAAGCGGATGAAATAGGGAATTTTGCTTTATGTCAAATTTAATGTTTTATGTCGAATCAGAGTCGACGAAGATTTTTTCGTATTATTTGATGTTATATTTTACTTTTTAATTCTTTATTTTCTCGTATTAGATTTTTAGTTAATTTATAATTTAGTTTGTTAGTTTATAATATTTGTTTTTGTGTTTTGAAGATGTTTTTATGATATTACAGGTGAATAGAGAATTGAGATAAAACAACAACACTTAAAAGTGTTTTTAGTTTTGAAATGGAAACATAAACACACGTTTCAAACTAAACGCGTTTTCTAAATTTTCCATTGTTTTGTGGAAATAAAACTCCCCTCCCTTTTCCTACAAAACAAGAAATAGGAAATGAAAGAAAATGTTTTCCAGCTAAACGCACCCTTATCTTTTCTTTCTTTAGCATCAAAACTTACTTTGTTTTTTTTTTTCTTTTTTTTTTTTAATTTGAAACTTATATAAGGCAGATGGTATTATTTGGAACAGGTAACTGGAGGGACAGACATATTAGACCCATCGATTGGCTTTTTATGGCTAAATGAGTTTGGTCCACTTGGGCTCGAACCATGCTTTGCTGTCCTTGGTGTACCACTTGTCTACCATAGACCTCACTTTTGTTTCTGTTGTAAAAGTTGTTATTCCATAACTTCAAACGAAATTTCGAATCATGTCATTAACTCAAACGCGTAAATCTAAAATAATTATCTCTGGACAAACTACACACAGTTTAGAAAAAACATAATCAATACTGTTTTTTAATGAAAATTTTGCTTTTATTATCTAATTTTAGTATTATTTAAGACAATTCGAAAACGAATTGAAACGTGAAAAGTAATTTTCTTCATATTAAAACCAGTTTTATTAACAGCAAAAATGTAACATTCTCAACACTTAGAGCCTTGGGCATGGTAACGTTTTACCCAACGTTAAGCTGAGCTGTCATCACGTTAAAGCTGAGTTACCACACCGGTAGCATGCGTTAAGACCAAGCATTGCCTGGCACGTTACCATAGTGACGTTGCGAGCCGTTTTTTTTTTTTTTTTTTTTTTTAAGAAAAAAAACGACTATAGTTTGAATTTCAAAAAATGTTACCTTTTGGCCTTTCACTTACATAACGGGCAAATGTATAAAAAAAATAAAAGAAAAAAAAAACATTTCGAAACCTTTATTAAACCACTATAAATACTTACTTAGTACATAACTTTTTTTCACACTTCCATAACTCAAACTCACATACATATACTTCGATTTGTTCAAAAAAAATGTCGAGATATAACAATAACGAGAGTGACGAATAATGGAAGAAATGGTCCTATGTAGATGACGACACTGACTTATACTTTATGATGGGCGCGTACGAATATCAGCAACAGTTAGAACAAGAAGCAGCTCGAACTCGCTTGACCCGTAACCCGATCTACCATGAATGTGAGGTTGCCGAAGAACGTTTGATTAACGACTATTTCAATCCAGGTTATAAGTATCCGCACGTGGCTTTTCGTAGAAGATATTGTATGAGCCGGAAACTATTTCTAGAAACAGTCAAAGGTATTGAATCTTATACTTCTGATCCTCTTCCAAGTCATTTTCAATTCTTTAGCCAAGCACCCGATTGTACGGGGCGGATGAGTATAAGTGTTATTATGAAGTGTACAACCGCCATACACTAATTGGCATACGGCACCTCACCTGATGCGTTTGATGAATATTTGCAAATGGGTGAGCATACTTCACGTGATTATCTTGATAATTTTAACAAGTGCCTTATTGAATTGTTTATGCCGGAGTATTTAAGAAAACCAACATATGCCGATATACAAAATATTTATGAAAGACATGAGCGGTGACATGGTTTTCTATATTTCTGGGAATGCTTGGTAGCATTGATTGTATGCATTGGGAGTGGAAAAATTGTCCGATTGGTTAGCAAGGGCAATATGGTAGGGGTGATAAAAAATACCCAACAATAATGCTTGAAGCAGTTGTTTCGCAAGATTTATGAATTTCGCATGCATTTCTTGGGATGGCGGGGGCGAATAACGATATTAATGTTTTAGATAACTCTCTGCTATTCGACGAAATTCTTGATGACGTCGCCCCCCCCCCCTATAGCATATATGGTAAATGGAACCATGTATGAAAAAGGATATTACTTAGCTGACGGAATTTACCCACAGTGGGCAAATTTCGTCAAATCATTCACGGTCGCAACTGATGATAAACATGGTCATTTATAAAGGAAACAAGAAAGTGCACGAAAGGATGTCGAACGTGCTTTTGGTGTGCTCCAAGGTCGTTAAGGTATAATACAACAACCGGCACATCAATACGAAGTTATCAAGATAAGTAGAATCATGTATTCTTGCATTATTTTGCATAACATGATTTTAAAAGATCAAAAGTTTGCACTACGTGAGTATAATGAAATGTAGGTGAACCGGTACCACATATGAGGCACGAAAGGTGGGTCGACATATGTGATGTTCATCGTCGAAAGGCAAAAGAAATATGTGACAGAGAAACGGGTACTAGTTTCCAACAAGACATTATGGAACATCTTTGGCAAAAACATCTTCAACGACAACAAGAACAAGAAGAAGATGAATAAGCATTTGTAATTTGTATGTTTTTAAATTTTCCTGTGTTTTTAAATTTTAAATTTTTGTGTGTTTTTATTTTTGATGTTTTTATTTGTAATAGACTTTAATGAATCAATTATTATTTATGAGGTGATGTTATGAATGAAAAATTAGTTAAAGGGTTTAAATTATGATTTATAAGTTTTAAAATAAAAGTGGTGGGCCTAAAATGTGGTGTTATGGTTGAGTTATGATAAGATGTGTTTTTTTATGTTAAGGTTGAAATGTTAAAGCTGATGTAACGCTAATGTTAGGAATTGGAAATTCCATGTTAAAGTGTCGGTCACCCCAATTATGGTCTAGCATATGTTAGCTCGTAGACGTGTCGTTATTTACGTTATTCGAGAGTTAAATAGTTAGTTAGTAGCGTGATTAGTTTAGTGTAACACCGTGGAGGAAGGACGGTCTTTACCCATCAGTATGCCCTCGATCCACGATCCGATGGGAGGACGTAGTATTTGTAACTATAAATACCCCTTCCATCCTTGGAAGGGGTGTTGCTTCTTGGAATCTAACCTTTCACTTTTTGTTAAACAACTCTCTTTCAAGAAACATCCTCTCAACTCTCTTCATCTCTCTAATGGCTTGCTTATATCATCATAATCCTAGACCACCCGAATCATTCAAATAACATAAAATACATGATCCTACAATTGGTATCAAGAGCCATGGTTATTGTGTTGTGTTGATTTGTGTGGTTTCGTATCATGGTTATTACGTTTTGATGATTTATGGTGGTTGTCAATACATGTTTAAACTGTTTTTTTTTTGTACTATGTTTATGAATCTGGAAAATGTTTTTCCTTATCTTTGTGGTTAACTGATTTCACACACGTATGGTATCCTCTAATTTGGTCAAAGTCCAATAATTCTTACAAAGATTTAACTCTGCTTTTGTGTCCATTTTTGTTGGTCCAAATTGTGGTAATATTTGTGACTTGTACCATACCATGAATATTATGTGGTCAAAAAGGGTCAAAGAAGCATTTTTTAATGCTTTTTCTGGGTTTGGAGAAACTGGTCACGAGTTCTTTTTGAATGCAAGTTGGGAAATTCTTGATTGCGAGTTGGTCTTTCTTGGATGCGAGTTGGGTTAACTAGTATGCGAGTTGCTGTTATCTGACCAGATTCAATGGTATCTGATGCGAGTTGTGCAGCTTGCTTATGAGCGAGTTGTCTACTCTCTGTCCATGTCCGGATTCAGTAAACCCTAAGCGAGTTGTGTACTGGCATTATTGAATGCGAGTTGCCTTTTCTTTTGGACAAAGCGAGTTGTCAAAACAAAAAGTATGCGGGTTGTCAAATGTCCAGACTCATCATTGTTAACTATGCGAGTTGTGTAAACAGATTTACATGCGAGTTGTATACTGGCATAAAAACATGCGAGTTGTGTTAAAATGCGAGTTGACTCTTTAGTCAACTGCGACTGGATTAAGATGATGCGACTTGACTCATTGATCAAAACATTTTGACTTGACAAGACAGAAAGGATGAAGAAGAATCAAACTTGACCTTGACTCTAAACAAAATACCAACGACTCTATTTTGCGACTTCAGTTTTTCCACATCATAAGTCATCATCAACACTGATATAATCACAAGGTCGACTGATGTAAACATGAAGTTACAACAGCCACAGCCTCGACAAGATTTTAAACCTAACATAATCCTTGTTCACCCTAACTCCCTTTCATCACTCATACGACAAACAATCTACTCTATTCACATCATTCGACTCAAAATCAAAAATGAATAAAGCTCATTCGATCTCAGTTTGGTCATGTATAAATGATGAAACATCAATACCATGAAGGCCAATACACATGACATAACATCACTAATCCACATAAAGGTCATATGAAAATGAAATGGAAAAAGATAACAAAGATCTCAGTTTGTGGATGGTTTCTAAAGCAAACAACTTTCTATTAAGTTTACCAATCCAAAATCATCATAGATCTTTTTTCGAAGTATGTCTTCGTTAATTATCCGAAAATATAAAATTTGAGACTAAAACAATCTTGTTTCATCTCACTTTTCATTCGGTTAAAGATTAAAATGCAAAACCTACCTTGGTTTGATTTTTGAAGCCACGTCCATATGTTTAAGGCCATCCCTGTGGCTTTATTGATTGTCTTCATGCTATCCCTGTGGCAATATCTTAAGATCCATACGAGCAACCATAAAATGTGATTTGATTGTGAGAAGGTCTTAAAATTTTCTTTTGAGAGCATTTTTTTTATGATTGTGTCGACTGAGTTTAGGAGTGTGGTCGTTAATTGGAGAGCAAGATTAGGGTCTGATGAGTTTTGTTTGAGAGGTTTCTAATAGATGGGGGCGGATGATGAGTATGATTAGGGTTTGGAATATATTGGTTAAGGGTTAATGTGAGATAACTTAGGGTATCACATTTATATAACCTGTTATGTGTTGTTTAGTGGATCGGGTGATGGATTATTTATTGGGCTGCGACTGGGCTTCACTAATTCATTGATACATGGGCTTCGTTATTGAACCAAGTGTAAGATTGAGCCAAGTGTATTGATGTATTGGACCAAATGTAGGAGTGAACACTGGCTGCGGTTTGTGATGAGATCATGGGTGAAATAAACGCGGATGTGTTTTTCTGATGAAGCGGGTTTAATTTGTGATGTGTAGGATGTTGGGTGTTTAATTTATTGATACAAGGTTGATTCTCAATCGTTATACGGTATTTAATACTCAATCGGTATTTCAAGCATTTGAAAAACGTTGTCTTTGAATTATTGATATAACGTGTGAAAATCATTATTGGCCCCTCATATAATGCTCAATCGTATGTAATTCTTTGAATGGGGTTTAAACGTTAAATACTCGCTTGAAAAAACTGGATAACATTTGAATTTGGACGATTGAATGGTTGAGATGTGGATGGTATTTTGTACGGTATTTTGGTTTACTCAATTCACGACACATAAGTTCACGGCTTATTTTGGTATAATACGTGGCAAAAGTGTGGTACTTTGGGTTATAAGCTTTCACGGAAGATATTTTGTCACGGCTTGAATTGATTGAACAAAGTTGACTAAGGGGTTTTTCTTTGTACGGTATTTCTTATTTGGAATTGAAGTGAGCTTTTCCGGGCACGTTTACTTATTTCATCTTCTTTCCTTCTACCCTTCCGCGAAGATGACTTGTTTGGGCATTTATAGATTGAGGATACGTTAAGAGGTTTCGTACATTGGGTACAACGTTTCTTTTTCACAAGGATTAGTACAAGCTTAAGTAACAAATCTGGGGACTTCTATTTCATGTTCAAGTTTGGTATATCGGGATTACTTCTCTATGTGGTCATTGCAATTGCCGACAGAATATGTGGATGATGTGTTTACCAAAGGGTTGAATGGGTGAGATGTGATCAGCAATTCCCATAGAATATTCGATGCCACTGAATGTCAATGATACTTCACAGTCTAAGCAAAATCT
The DNA here is from genome assembly GCA_022545495.1 of Chrysanthemum lavandulifolium. Taxonomy (NCBI): domain Eukaryota; kingdom Viridiplantae; phylum Streptophyta; class Magnoliopsida; order Asterales; family Asteraceae; genus Chrysanthemum; species Chrysanthemum lavandulifolium. Next base: position 60,004,955 of record CM040239.1, read on the forward strand.
TACAATGATTCTTCTGCGTCAGTCATGACTTTTCAAGACGTTTGCTTATGACAAGAACTTTTCGTGCAAATGATCATACACGTTAATGATGCTTTCGAAAGTTCGAAACCATCATGGGGAGAAACGTCTACTTTGGTGTGTTACGGTCAACCTTAGGGGGGAGTAGTTTATACTACTCGACTTAGTATGGTTTGTGAAGTTGTTTACATATGGGTAAAGAATTGTTGATGATATTGTTGATGATGGAGATTGAACCGCTGATGAACCGCTGCATGTTCCCCTAAAACAGAAATGCACCTCAACCAAAGTTGTCATATCACATTCAAGCTGACATTGTTTACGGTTTAGTCTTGATTTTGTAAAATCCCGCGAAAGAATCTATTTATCGGTTTAAATCATAGACTTGTAAAATCCCGTGACAATGGAAACATCCCGGGTATAGTAAAGTGCATTTCCGGATCTATCTTGCGGTTTATTCTTGGTTTTGTAAAATCCCGCGAAAGAAACTATTTCTCGGTTAAACCATAGAATTGTAAAATCCCGTATTGATGGACCATCCTGGAGAAAGGAAAGTGTATTTCTGGATCTTATCTGATGTTGGTTCTATGGTTTCTACTTCGAAGAAGGGATAAAAGGGTGTACTTCATGAATTGGGTGTTTGTTTGGATTGTCCTCATGGCAGTTTGGTTATTACTAGGTTTTACGGGGTAATGTGCTTTTAACCATGGTCGGGATGAAAACCATTATCATAGTTTACTTAAAACATCAAAGGAGGCTAGTTTTGAGCTTTTAATTAGAAGATGTGACAACGGGGTTAATTCACTATTATTTATTTGAGGTTGAAGTGAAATATCACGGGCAAGTGTACTTAGTATCTGAAGGTATCGGGGATGGTTGGATGAAGATTCTTCAAGATCCTTGTTTGAACTTATTATCAAAAACGAAGACTTGGAAATCTAGTTATTGTTGGGTGACTTTTTCCTTTTCTTTTACCACTTGGGGGAATTGGGCTCTTATCACCACAAAATAACTATCACTTTAAGGAGTTACGTTGTAGTGCTCAGTGCCACATTCAATTGTGGGTTTTCAAGAGGTGATGTACGTCTTATACTTGATGGTTGGTTGGTTGAAGAGTATAGAGTACTTAGAGAGTACTTAGAGATGCTAATGGAAATCGGCACCGCTCTTTGTTACATATGTGCAAGTTTAAGTCACGAGTTCGGGTTGGTTTACTTCAAGGTCAAATTCATCATATTGGGTTTTCTCCATCAGCTGTCATGACAAAGAGCCTACTGAATGATAATGGGGTGATTACAAGTTTGCCAAGAGAGATTGAAAAGAGAGAGATAATGACGTTTGAACACAACAGTTCAAGCCTCGTTCTCTAAAGAAAAGAAATGTGTACATTTCAGTGCGCATTGTCTTAAAAAAAAGAGAAATATTCTTATGACGTTTGAACACAACAGTTCAAGCCTCGTACCTCAAAGAAAAGAAAAGTGTACGCTTCAGTGCACTTTATCTTCTGAAGAAGAGAAATCTTCTCAATTATGACCATTCTCATCAACATGTTTCATACTTTTTCCATGCACTTTCAGTCATCAAGTGAACCGAACTACTGTTGATTGTTTTCTTATTCCACTTGCTCAACTATAATGACGATGGCGACATCATGTGCTAATTTTGTGGGGGAGAAGTGTGAATAGAATACATTTGAATGATAATCACTTGTTTAATCAAGAATGGCATCTCCGTATGCAATTCTTGAGGGTAGAAAGTGTGAATTTTCGCATGGTTGATTGATATTTGAGAATATATGGTCAAACGGCTCCTAACTCATGTAAGAACCGAGCTTCTTATCGGATCATCTTCACATGTAGTTTCTTCTAAGAGCCGTTGGTTGACATCTTCACACGGGCCGATATGATTAAATGACAAAGTGCTTCTAGTTCTTTGGTGATTTCTTTGATGAACATATTTTTGTTCTTGTTTGATTGGGAGGATTTTAATTAAGGATTTGCTATTTACTAGTTAACGGAATGCCTTTGGTGTGAAGAATATGTTAACTGTCTATTTCCCATTCGGACAATCTTGAAGAAGGTCAGTCTACATCATTCTACATTTTACGCTACATGTTAGAAGACTAAAGGCAATTGCATTTGATGATCTAAAGACTTCTTCTTAATCCGGGCTGAGAAGATCAATTGAAATCTTTGTCAGTTTAGGGGAGAGCACTAATTGGGGGAGAGTGAAAAGTCAGATTTAATCCCCAATTAGACTTGCTCACATCGTTTCTTCAGCAAGTTGATTCTCACAGATACATCTGAGCTAATGATGTTCTTCTCATTAGATTTCTAGTATATGAGCTTACAATGTGTTGCTGATTCTGAAGTGTCAAAACCAGCAAGGGGGAAGGAGACACACATCTAAAAGCACAACGAGTACACTTGACGAACTTAATTCTTCTAAGTGATTGAAGATATCCTGGGAAGACAAATTTCATTACCGCAGAGAAACTCAAGGTTTGACTCATGGCGTTTAGTGTTCTTATTCCAACTATGTGGGGAAGAGATGGAAGAGTTAGTTTCGGTGATAAAGAGGTACACAAGTGTGTGATGATTTCGATGCTATCGCAATCATCGGGGAGAAGATTGTGTACATTGGGGACGCTCAATGCTTTCGCTTGAGTGCTTAATCGATGATTCGAGATATAATCACTTATTCCGAGTTGAAATCCGCAGAGATAGTCCTCCGAGAGATAATCGGTGATTCACTGCTTCTTCAATGTTATCGGTTATTCTCTCTTTGGGCATTCGGTACCGGGTTCTTGAGCTTCATATACTATCATCGGGGAGAAAAAGTATACATCGGGGTTATTCTTTGGCTATTGGACTTAATCTGCTACTTCGATGGTATAAGTTTCTCTGTCTTCGGGGATATGTGTATTCGGGTTCTTGAGCTCTATTTTAAGGGACGGGCTGCTTCAATTCAACTACTCGGGGGAAGTGGTCTCTTGACACCTTTTGGAATGGATTGCTTCAGACTTCAGTGGAAAAGGAATTTGAGAAGATTATTTAAATGTGGGATGATACGTTGTTGTTGTTCTATTGGATGATATAACCTCGAACAAAGAATCACCGTGATTATTCTTAAAAGGAGCAGCAGGATCGATGATAATGGTGTGCTTCTTTGTGCACCTGGCTAATGGAAGCTTGAAAGAGAGCTTCGAATATGCTCATCTAATGGATTTTCGGTTTGGGGGGAAGCTGCCAATGTCTCTCTTTCTCAAAGGCTCATGTTCTATCTTCTATTCTGGAGCCTCGGAAGCTTTTGTGGTGGAATTTTAAGAGATGACAAATTCTATCTTCTACGACGTGTTGCTCGATATCCTTATCTCGGTACTCGTATCATCATCTTCTTAAACTATATCATCTTCTGTATCTTTGTAAATATTTATCAAAAACAAAATACAAAAATATAAAACCAACAAAAACCCATAAAAATTAGAAAATTTGAAAAATACCAAAAATATTGTTTTTCAAAGACATGTCTTCTGGTATCGATAACATCTGCGGTCTTAGAAATGTCATTCAATAATGGCACGGGGCCATAGATGAAGTTCGAGCAGGAGGTGTAAATATTCTTTTTCCAAAACATGTCTAAAAATATGGCTTGCGATTATTTCGATCAGAACCCGTGCTTAAACCATGGCTTGCTATTATTTCCGATAGCAACCCGCTCTTCAAAGGAAAGAAAGTGCTGCGCTAAACCAATTTTCAAATATTTCGTGCACTTATCCTAAAAACAAAAAAAAAAACAAGGAAAGCATGTCATCAAAAAGACTGTTGTTCCTACTCAAATATTTTTTCTTTTAAAATTCTTCAGAAAAATATTTGTTGTTTCAAAATGGTGGAAAATGAGTTGCTTGAAAATTAATCAGAATCATAATTGTCATAAATTTGCAAAACCCAATCAATGATTTCAGCTTATTTAAAACTATTCATTGAAAAGGTCATTGATTGAGGGGGAGAATGTTTTTCAAATTTACATCATCTAACGGGCTTTCTTAATTATCCTACGTGCTTAACTAAAAATGATATTTGCCTATGTCGAAGGACTAGGAATTTAGGATATGATTGTTAGGTATAGATGATTAGAGTTTGATGGACACATAATCCCATGCCTTTGTATGATTTGATTGATATGTTAAATTGACTTTTATTAGTCGATTGCTATTTGGGTATTGTCGACCACCATATATTTGTATGTCTACTAACATATGCAGGTATACTGGCATATAAGAATGTTCCCGATCCGGATCCCACAAAAGATGATGATTGGATGCCAAAAGGAAAGGGTAACTATATCTTGGGTTGACAAATGAAGAAACGGAGCTTAATTTGACCTCTATGGAGAGTTGGTATGAAAAAAAATGCAACGTAAGAGGTCTCACTGCATCAGCAGATGGTTTTCTTCATATCAAATGAAGAAACAGAGCTTAATTTCACCTCTATGGAGAGTTGGCATAAAAACATGCAACGTAAGAGGTCTATCTCGCTTCAAACAGATGGTTTTCTTCGACCTTACAAAGAACAACGTAAGCAACTTCTACACCACCTAACGTATCTTTGTGCGGACAAGTAGTGGATGATAACATTTTAAAACATTACGAAAATCTTGCTTTTGAAAAGGGAAAAATATTGGTTTTGAAAATAAATTGGACTTAATTTTGGAAATCACCGGACTTCATTTATCAAAACTTAAGTCACTCAATCATCGACTACGGTCATCGATTGAGGGGGAGAGTGATTGAAAATAAAATATTTTCAAAAAATATTTCATCAATCAAGTCCGTTTGTACGAATTAAAATTGTGATCTAAAGATTTAATGTTATGTCATGGTATGACTTTCTTTAAACTCAAAGATCTTTCAAAATGAATTTTTTTTTTCTGTTCTTGTTTGATTGTGAAATTGTTTTATTTTACTTAAAGATCTCTTAAAACTATCATACCTGACACTAACAATCTTTAATGTCGAAAAACTGTTCCTTATCTATCATTTTTCAAAATTAAATATTGCCACGTCTTTCCTCAAAATTTTCCAAATGATTTAAATCAATCGGGATCCAAAATCTCAATTGGTTTGAAATTTTTGATCGGGGGAGAGATCGTGATTTAAATCTCAAAACGGTTTTAAAAGGGTGATTGTTTCAAAAAGCACTTCTTCCTTCATGTGCCAAACGATTTTGAAATACATAATGCACATGATTGTGGAGGAGCATTTAACCTAAAACCAGAAGAGAATTTAAACCAGACATATTTTCTCCCATGTTTTCTAAACCTATTTAAATCACTTGGGATTCAAAATCTCAAAGGATTTGATATTTTTAATCGGGGGAGAAAATGTGATTTAAATATGAAATCTGATTACAAGTGATCGTTTTGACTCAAAGTGCATGCTGCTCTCCCATATGTGCTAAACGTTTTCATTAATTGAAGCACATATTGAGGGGGAGCATTTTAAAAGAAAATAAACTATCAAGGTACAAAGGTTTCAATGTTTTAGCATAAGTACCTTGATTGTTTTTATAAATGGTTTCTTAATGGTGTTTGTGATCATGGATGTACTTCAAAAGAACTCTTTCCTCTATGTGATAAAATGATTTCAAATATCCTATGCACATATTGAGTGGGAGAATTTATCAAGAAAATCAAAAGGCTTTTTCTAAAGAAATTGTGATCAATGAAATTATTTCAAAGTTCTTTTGCCTCCATGTGCAAAACAATTTTAAAATGTTGAGGGGGAGCATTTCTAAATGATCAAAACAATTAAGGTACAAAATGCTTTGATTTTATATCACAAGTACTGATGAGTGTCTAAATCTCATCATTTTGTCTCATTTAAAATGCCAAAACATCCGAAAACACTCGAAATGCATCAAAATGATGAAAATATCACAAATAAGTGTTTTATGTGTTTTAAATGCAAAACATCAAAATCTGGTGAAAAACGTATCAAGTTTGCATAATTGGCAGTTTTAGTCCCCCAAGTTTCAAAAGTTGTCAAAAACAGTCCTTGGTAATTCAAAATAAAGAAAAATGTTATTCATAGTCCCTAGGGATTCATGAGTTGTCAAATTTGATCTTTGAAATTTAAAATTGCAAAATTACAACTTTAGTCCCTAATCTTTGAAAAATGACATAAATGGTCCTTGGATATTTTAAAAATGAAAAATAATCAACTATGTTCCTTGTACTATTCATATTTGGCAGGAATGGTCCTTGTGTGAACTTTAGAGAAATTACAGTTTCAGTCCTTGAAGTTTGCAGAAAATTACATAAATAGTCCTTGTGTATTAAACAAACCAAACGGACCCCCTTTTATTATTGAGCCCAGCCAAAACAAAAGACCCACCTTGATTAACCTCATGACCCCTATTTTGACCCCTTCATATTAATATCAAGCGGTCGAAAAGTCGAACCATGAAAACCACGTACTCACTTGTACATCCCTTCACTGAGCTCAATTCCGAAACCGGGCGGTTTTCTTCCACTTGACATTTCCACCCTTTCCACCTGTCTTTCCACTTGTATACCCACTCCCATCCACCTCCACAATCCCCCAAACTTCTTTAAATGCATAAACCTGCTCATGACTTTTTTGGCGCCAAAACTCCAAGTGGGCGGTTATGATGAATAAGAGAGATCCAATGGTTGGGATGAGGTGGGAAATGTTCAGAGATGTCGACAAGCTCCAAAAAGATCTTTATATACAAGAAAGAAGCAATGTGGATAGATAACTAGTATAATTTTAATTTGCTTATGTCGTTTTTTATATTTTAAGTTTTCCAGTGTATTTCAAAGCTTTCAAATACTTTGTAAAGTTATTTCAGTGTATTAAGAACTTATTTTCAGTTTCAATTTCAGTTTGTGTTTATGAATTCAGTTTATGCAATATTTTGTTAAAAATCTCATATAAGCTTAAAGTCAATTGTAGTGGATTATAAGGACTCATAAGCTCACTTAAGCTCCTTATAAAGCTTTTCTAAGCTTTTAGAAAACTTAAAATCAGTTTTAGTATCAAAAAGAGAAAAATACCAAAAATACCAAAAAAATTAGTTAAAAATACAAAAATCCATGGAGATGGTGATCAAAGCTGGAGCAGGGTAAATCTTGGATTGCCTTGGGTTTAGAAGCTTAGTGGTAAGCTAATAGGGTGATCTTTGGACCTTGTTCGTGTTTTCATCTCAATACAAGTTGTAAGCCTTTATAAGCTATTCTTGCATTTCACTTGTTTAAGTATTCATAAGCTTAAATCTCGTGTCTTCATGTTCATAAGTATTAGTTAAGTATAATTAAGCATTAAAACCGCTTGCTTGTTCTCTTTAATTTATAGTTAGCAAAAATTTTAATTTAAGAGTTAATTTAGTATAATTGTCATTTCTTAGTTTAATGTTGTTATTGTTTTTGTTTAATGTTTCTTTAGTCTTAGTAAATGATTATATAAGGTCTGCAATCAATTTCATGGTCTTGATCTTTGGAATCAATTGAAAATCTTCAAAACAGTCTCAATTAGAACTGTTTGGATTAGCTTGTTTAACTAAGTTAAAGGGTGTTCAAGACAGTGTTATTGGTTGTTGTTTATCACATTTGGTCTAAATAGCTTAGTGAAACAAAGAAAACCAGTGTTCATTTGTTAAAAAAGTCAAAATATCCTTTGATCACACCTTGATCATTAACTGTTGGATTTTTATGTTTCATGATCTTGTTTTCATGCTTATAAGTTGATAATATTGATCAAATAAGTCTTAATACACCTTAATACATCATAATCAGTGCTTAGGATCAATTCAAAGTTCATTTTAGTCAACTTATTTGGTTTTAATAAAAAGTCAAAATTTCAGTATTAGTGGTTTTTGAATAAAATAGATTAATTTTTATAGGACTACACATTAGCTTTCAATATTTGAGCTTTTGGGATATCAAAATATAGTTGCTTAGCCTTAACCTAGTAGTTTTTATAATTTCTAAATAGCTTATTTCCTAGCTTCTTCTTAGTACTTTTTCAAAAATGTGCTCTGTGCACAGTTGAGCCTACCATTTTCACAAGCTCACACAGAGCTTATTAGTTGGTCATAGGTTGTGAAATTTGGTTCTTTGTAAAGCTAACCTAGCCGTCTTATAGTTCCAAGCTTATTTTTCCACTTTGCAGCTTATTTGCTAGGGCTGCATCTAGCTTTTTTTTGTCCCAATTCTGTGTTACATAAGTACTCAATCAATTCCAAGCATTTTCACAAGCTTGCCACAAGCTCATTAGTGAACCATAGTAAGTGAGCTTGGACTTTTTGGAAAGCCAGCCAGCTCATCTTGACACCTCAGTTTTAATTTTGAGCTTTTAAGCTTATTTGATAAGCTAAAATTGCTTGAGAAAGTGGCTTCAGACCTGTTTGGATATTAGGATTTGCATAAAGTGCTTATTTGCTTATTTCCATCTTATCAGTGTGCTTATTTGTGTATTTTAGCCTAATATAAGTTCATTTAGCTTGTTTGTAGCTTATTATACTTTTGTTTCCAACTGTGCAGCTTATTTGAGCTTAAATAATCAAAATAAGCTCATAAGCAAAACTGTTGAGATTTTTAGCTTCTAAATAGCTTATTTGTAAGTTTAAAAATTTTTGTCTTTATTAAAGTTACTTAATATAAGTAGTATAATAGTTTTCAAAAATAAAAATCACAAAAATATCATTTTTAAAATAGTGATAGCGTTTATTTAATATTAATTAGCTTTTTAAATTTTCTTTTCAGCTTATTATTAAGCACTTCTTGTTTTTATAATTTTCTTAGCTTTCTGTCACTATAGGATATTTTTAAAAAAAGTTTCATAATTTTCTCTGCTTGTTTAGTATTTATTATAATTTAAAATAGTTAAAAGTATTAAATAATTAATAATAAATAAATAAAAAACATAAAAAATATATTTTCATTTTTAAAATTAGTTTTATAATATTCTAGATTTTTCTAAGTTAAAATTTTATTTTTCCAGGTTAATTTTATATTTTCTTGTATTTAAGTGTATTTTAAATAGTAATTAATTAATAATAAATAGATAAAAAGTGTAAAAAATATATTTTCAATTTTAAAATAAGTTTTATAATATTTTAGATTTTTCTAAAGTCATAATTTTATTTTTCTAGCTTTATTTCATATTTTATCATATTTTAGGTTATTATTAAATAGTTAAAAATAGTTTTTAATTAATAATAATTAAATAAATAGTTATAAAAATAATTTTATTTTTCCAATAATTTTCTTTTATTATTAGGATTCCAAAAATATCATTTTCATATTTGTAGGTCTTTTATTTCTTAGATCTCACGTTTTATTTTATACGTTACGTAGTTTAATAAACGTACGTATTTACGTTTGGTTAATTTGATTGTTGTGCTTAGCAATTCTGTATCCAAATACAATTCCAATCAATCAGTAGTGTAGTTATCAATCAAAATCCTTACTGATCACTATCCTTAGTGATTATTCGACATCTGAAAGTGTTGAGCACCATTCATCCTCCGTGGGACTTAACGACCTGTGGAAACACTATACTCTCCAGATCTTAATTGTATTGGTCTCTGAGCTGTTTGAAGTTTATTACGGTTGACCATTCACAAGTGGTTAGCTTGTGTGATAAACTTGACTGTTTGGGAGCAAATCAAGTACCTTGATTGATTTTCCAAATGATTTTTCAATTGGTTTCATGAAGGAAAGAACAATACCAAAAGACCGACCAATTTACTTTATGCATGGTGTTATAAGGATGGTTAGGTTAGGTATTCGTTCTCACGATCTCGCCAGAGCCGGAGGGATCTACCCAGGGACAATCCACTAGATAGTGTATAGTCCTTGGGTATGATGAAAAAAGGAGAAAATGATAATATGGGAAGAGTCTTGGTGAGACAGAGCTAGGCCGAATAAACCCAACAAGGTTCTAGTTATGAAGTCTCGTAAGCATCAAGGGTTTGAAGAATTAAAAGAAATGAATGAGAAAAGGGTGAAAAGAAATAGCCCTCGATAATTCAACCTTAGGGCGTAAACCGGTTCAATTCACATACTCTGGTGGTTACTAAGGTAACACTGGTATTGAAGACAAGGCGTCATGGACCCGGTGATGCACCGCACTAAACTTCCCAAGCTACTCAAGTTCCTCTTAAAAGGACTTGTTTCATTCTCATGGGAACCTACATAATCTATCGACTTTCTCTTAGAGATTGTCGATATTGAAGGGAGACCTCTCCTAGTCTCGGCATAGGAACCAAATGTGCACAATTGAGTCTAGAGCCATGAGATCGTCCACAATATCTCATTAGGACACTAAATTCTTGAAGACTTGTTGTTTCACACAATGTGGAAAGTAAGAATATATTTTAAGAGTCCTCGCATTATCCTTGTGGTATTGCGGAACATCCGAGTGATATATAAAAATAGTCGCGATGAAGATGGAAATCATACAGAGCCAACATCAAACAAGCTCTTGGTGGGTGACATGTGAGATCTTTCTAAAGATCAAGCTTGTGACAAGCGGGTAGAAACGATGGGGCGATTCACTCTTGAATCAAGCTTGGTCCAGAAATGAATTGACGAATACTTTTGGAAAACCGTTCGATGTGCAAATCTTCTTTTCTCTGCACATCGAATGTGTATTCATGTTTTCAAACACAAAAGTATCTCGATTGAAAAATACTTTTGGAAAAACCATTTGATGTGCAAATCTCTTCTTTTCTCTAGCACATCGAATGTGTATTCTCTTTCAAATACAAAGGTATTTTGATTGAAAATTGATCTTCTCATAAAACATTCGTCGTATTGCAAAACTCTTTCTTCTAAGCAATACGATTGTTTTCAAATCAATTTTCATCAATCGGTGAATCTCGATTCATTGGTTCACTCACTCCGTGTTGTCTTCTTTGAGGCGTTCGGTTTGAGAACAACTAGAACAATTTGCAAAACCCCATCAAGGAAATTCTTGAATTATACGATCACGGGCAATACTTGTCTTGATCAGCGGGAAGCGTGGGTTGTGTACCTCGATTCAACGAAAGTAATCAAAGACACTTTCGTGTGTTTATTGCTAACTGTTGTTTGCGGTACATTTGACGGTTGCGGTGATCGAATTGAGAAGTCAATCCAAAGCCGCATGCTCACAAAGATCCACACTTAATTGAAGAAATCATGACTTGTGCATATCTACGAACACGCTATGATATTTTATACTATGTTTACGCTACGCTGCTTGCAAATATCATGAGCCGATAAAGCTTCCGCCACTCGATGAAAAGATGTCATGATCCAAAGGTGTGAGCATGTCGGTCCGAAAGTCACAACTTCACATGATGGCAACACAATAAAGGGTGATCCAGAGATTTATTGTGGCTGATGATCTCAATGTAAGCTCAAAGATCATCAAAGATGTGGATCAGTTAAAGGCCTCCACTAAAAGTACAAATCAATGCGGACTTTGAAGAATCGCTACTAATGCACAAAGATTGCGGAACTTGAAGAATAGAAGTCTACGAGCTCAGAACAGAAGACAAAGATAGAATGCTAGGATGCAAAATGTATTTCATGGGGTGACCTCCCTGGGGAGATTGTTAGGAATTGAAAATTCATGTTAAAGTGTCGGTCACCCCAATTATGGTCTAGCATATGTTAGCTCGTGAGGCGTGTCGTTATTTACGTTATTCGGTGGTTAAATAGTTAGTTAGTAGCGTAGATTAGTTTAGTGTAACACCGTGGAGGAATGACGGATATTTACCCACTGTATGCCTGATCCACAGTCCGATAGGAAGACGTAGTATTTGAAACTATAAATACCCCTTCCATCCTTGGAATGGGTGTTGCTTCTTGGAATCTAACCTTTCACTTTTTGTTAAACAACTCTCTTTCAAGAAACATCCTCTCAACTCTCTTCATCTCTCTAATGGCTTTCTTATATCATCATAATCCTAGACCACCCGAATCATTCAAACAACATAAAATACAAGATCCTACAGCTAAAGTGACGTGGTGTTAAGTTATAACTCATAGTTACCATACCCAAAGCTCTTATGACTCAAAATGCAATTTAAACTTTCACGACTTGGTTGATGTGTACTTTGGTTACATCTTACCCGTATGTCATACGGATATTGGTCTTTTTAGTCAATATACGTGGGTTGCAATTTCATCTATAATTTACAAAATTTTACTTACGTACTTAAGCTAATTCTTTAAAGTGATGGTGGTTTTGATTTATGATGATGTCGGCATCGTTGATCTATGAAAATGATGTTGTTGGTCTGCTTAAAAATATGAATTAAAAAGAAAAATATAATTCAAGAAAACAAGTTGAGGTTGAAGACAAACCATGTAAAAAGACATCTACTTTCATATGAATGGCATGTTAAGGTATTTAACGACAGAAACATAACAGTTGCTTACTATCATTAATAAAGTTTACGTACCAAAAGTAAAGTAAAATTGTGTGAAATTTGTATAATTTAATTTAACAAGAAAGTGAAAACTAAGATTAATAATTTTAGAGCGTTGATTGGTATCTTAATTCATATGGTAATTATATCTTAACCTTATGTGGCGTCGTTTCATTTATTGACGATAGATGGTACATACATCACAAACCAATAAACACTTCTACGTCCTTTTAAAACTTAAAATTAAAGACACATTTAAGCGCCCAAATCATTTTCTAATTTTTAATCCCATATATCAATATCACTTACTAAGTAAAAGAAGAACAATGATCTTCTCACTTTAGTTTATTTTTAATAGTGAGATATTTTTAAAAGGAAAATAATATCTTTGGGGAAGATGTCTATTTCTTCATAAAAAGTTGGATTTTTAAAGAGAAAAAACAAATTTAGAGGAAAAGATCTATTTTGGTGGCTATGTTTGTTGCTTTACTAGTCTTATTATCGCGTTTTTTTATTTTTATTTTTTCTGGTGAAGATGTTTGCATAAAGTCTGTAAAATAGAAAAACCCGAACTATATTAATCGGGTATGTTTGTCACACAAACTTATTAAAAAGATTATGCTTAGTTTTAAGGATAAGATATAAAATATGAACCCTAAAGGTTGTTTTTAAGCAAATGATTTCTATTTCAACGTCACTTATGCATAATTTTTAGTGTATGAAAATCCCGAAAAAGGTGGACATAATCCCAAAAAACAATGCTACACAATCAATCGATGGACAGAGGAATTGCATGAACACTTGATTTTGAATGGATGAGTTATTCATTTGCAACCAATTATAGTAAAATATACTCTCTTAACCAAACAAAGACAACTTAAAAGAGATTTATAAAAAATAATATTTTCACTCTTTTAAAATTAGATACTACTTCATAAAGCTTATAAAAAATGGTTTTTAATCATTTAACTTGATTTAAAAAATATATATATACTGCCAATAAAATCAATATGTCATAGTTTTTTAATCAATATTTACTATTAGAAAAGCACAATGTAACGTCATAGCAGGCGTTAGTGTACATTTAACGTTATATCAGGCGTTAGACCTTGGACCTCCGGCGTTAATCGGCGTTAAGGGACCAACGTTAAATGGGCAGCAGGCGTTAAAGGGTTTAAACAAAAATAATAATAATAATAAAAAAAAATCAAAAAAATCAAAAATTTACAATTTGACCCCTCAACGGTAGTGACCGTTAGTATTTTAAAAATTTACAAAAACCCCTAACTGCTAGTTTTTTTTTTTTTTTTTAAAGATCAAAAACATTTTTTTACCACTATAAATACCCAACTAAAACACCATTTTTTTCACACTTCCACTACTCAATCTTCAATCTTTCATTCACTGAAAAAAAAATGTCGGGAGGCAACGATGATACATTCTTGAATCTTCTCGGTGGTGGGTGGAATACCTCAAACCCGGGTTCATCATCTAACCCGAACGCGGGTTCATCTTCAAACCCCAACATGTCTCTTCCCAACCCACTAGGCTTCTCGAGCCAAGAAATGTATCAACAATATCTGTATTGGCAACAACAAAGCCAACAAAGCACCTTAAACTCCAAGTTTCAAAAAGGGTTTTAGTCGTACAATAGCAACGTACTTTCACCTTTGTATCGTTTTAAGATGCGTGTCTTTTTTGTTCCACAATGCAACGTCTTTCCAGTTTTGTCTACCTTAGTGCGTCAATGCAGACTCTGGATAAAAAGTCATTTCTGGGATAAAAATCTAAGTGGAATATTTTTAGTGCATAAATGGTTCACTTAATGCAGCGTCTTTCGGGTTTGTGCCACCTTGGTACGTCAAAGCACGGTGCCGTATAAAAAGTCATTTTAAATTAGTTTTTACGTTTCATATCTTTTTACGTTTTAATCTACTTTTACGTTTCGTCTTTTTTCGTTTTCCTCGCTTTTTCGTTTTCGTCTTTTTTTATATTTTAAATGCGTATTTTTATGTTTTCGTCTGTTTTCATCGTTTTCTTCGTTTTACGTTTCGTCCGTATTTTCGTTTCGTCCGATTTTTTTCGTATTCCGCCGTTTTTTACGTTTTGTCCGACTTTTTACATTTTAGTCTAGTTTTTTACGTTTTAGTCCCTTTTTTATATTTTTCCATTTTTCGTTTTCCTTTGTTTTGTGCGTAAAAATGGAAGAAACCGTAAAAAATAGATGAAAGCGTAAAAAATTAGAAAAAACGTAAAAATCATGGCGTAAAAACGTAAAAAAAAATAGAAGAAAACGTAAAAGTAAGCGGCGTTAAAATCGCGACGGCGTAAAAATGAACGAAAACGTAAAAATAGATGAAAACGTAAAAATAGACGAAAACGTAAAAAGCAAACGTAAAAATCGGAGAAACCGCAAAAATCGACGAAAATATAAAAAACAGACGAACGTAAAAATCGATGAAAACGTAAAAAAACGGATGAAAGCGTAAAAGCGGTGGCGTAAAAATAGAGAATCTGGTAAAAACATACAAAAGCGTAAAAATATAAAAAACATACGAAACGTAAAAATCATATGAAACGTAAAAAGCAGAATGAAACGTAAAAATCGGAGGAACGCGTAAAAAGCGGACGAAAACGTATAAAATACGGACGACGTATAAAAGCGACGATGACGTAAAAGGTAAGAAAGCGGCGGCGTATAAAAGCGGACGAAAACGTATAAAAGCGTATAAAAATTTTAACAAAATTGTTAAGGACTAAATTCGTGATCTCCACAAACCACATGGACCATTCATTTATTATCTCAAACCACGTGGGATGCTTTATATTCATTATCCCAGTAAAACAAACTTGCGCGTCTTAAAGTAGCACAAAACACGAAAGTACGTTACGTTAAGTGGAACAAAAAAAAAAGTACACGTCTTTAAAACGATGCAATCTTTGAAAGATGCGTTCTTTTTATGCACTAAAACCCTTTCAAAATCTACAATTCTCACAATACTCACAACATTCACAAACCGAAACACATGATGTTCCCGAGACACCCACGTCTCCTCGAAAAAATCCAAAGGTCGTGTTAAGCGAAGTAAAAAATCCAAAGACCCCGAGCCCGAACCAATCGATGATGATGAAGAATTCGCTCTTGGGCGTTGGACTCCGCAGAGGAAGAATTACTTGCAAGGTGTTACATAGGCATTACGGAGGATACGAAGTTGGCGTGGCACAACCCAAAGATACGTTTTGGTATCGGGTCACAAATGAGTTCAATAGACTCAACTTTCAATGGCGCAACAAGGATATGATGTCAAGCAGTGGAAGCGTTGAGCGCTTTGTTGCACAAAGTTCAACTCTTTTTACAAACGTGCGCAGCGGGAACAACGAAGTGGGAAAGTGAGATGGATGTGATGAAACGGGCAAAGCAATGGTATCGTGAGGAAACCAAAGCGACCGTTTGCTCGATGACGCTTGGGAGGTTTTGCGTCATTTTAAGAAATGGGACGCTCTGAACCGGTTGATTTAACCGGCGATGCCCCTGCCAAACAAGCGAGGCTTTGTTTGGTCAAGATGAACAACCACGCCCATGGGAAAGAAACGTGTTACCAAGAAAGCAAGATCCGAGAGCACGACAAGTCTTGGGGGCGAGCCTTTGGAGAACGAGCTCGTCAGTTATTTCACCGAAACTATGGCAAGCAGTATCGTGTCAAGCGTGAACCGCCAAGCTGCGTGTCGGACCAAAGGGAAAAAGATGAAACAATAACAAGGTTGGAGGAGATGAAGTTTTGATGGTTGATCTTGAAGGAAAGATCCAAATGTCGTTCTTGGATCGATGACGAAAAAAGACGAATCGTCAAAAATATAACTCAGCGCTCGTCGATGGATTGTATTCTCGTCATTTCCTTTATGTTTAATTTTCGATGTCTTTTTAATTTCGTTGTAATTTTTTTTTTTTTTTTTTTTATTGATTTTTTTTTTATTTCGTGTTGTAATATGTTTTCAAATTTAATGATATGTTTAGTTTAATAAATGAAGTGTTTGTTTTAATTTAGGGGTTGAAATTGAAAATATGAAATGTTAAAGTTTAACTTGGGATGTTATTGATGTGGGTGTTTTTTTGAGGATGTTAAGGTGAAATGTTAAAGCTGATGTGACGCTGACGTGGACGATGTTAAACTTTAACCCAAGTTATTGATGTAAATGCTCTTAACTCATCAATATGGCCAAAAGTTACCAAATGCGTAATTAATTTAAAAGGTGTTTGCTGATCAACTCATAAACCAAACATGGACAATTTTGTCTCATTTTTAACAGTAACTAAGCACCATGACACCATCCAACTTATTGCATTGCCTTCTAGTATCCAGATGCGACTAACATTCTGATTTTGTTACTTAAACCTTCAAATAATTACATCTTAACATACACTCGACCACTCTACGTAAGAAAGTTTACGCATAATCACTAAAAGAAATAACAAAACAATATAGTAAACCAACTGGATATATAAAAAATGCCGGTAAGACTTTAGCTCCGTGTTTTGTGTAGTAAATATGAACAAAAATGTTAAGTTTGATTCAGAGAACATAGGCAGGACCCATCATTCGGTTTCTCTTTGGAGCATAAACGTACTTCAGAATATAACCCAGGATACCACATTGGCATACCATAGCAGATACTTTCCGACAGGCCCTTGGCCAACGGTGACCATATAGTTCCCACCAACTTTTGGTTATGGGTTCAGCCATCATTAGTGAACAATTTGCTAAATTTATTTACCATAACCATAAAAAACAGCATAAACTTGACATGTACAGGCGATATCCTCTTGATAGAACAATTCCTCGCTTTTCGGAGAAAACTAGAGATGCTCGTATTGTCCATCAGAAAGATTCTAGTCTCAAACCTCCAAAACTGCAGAAACACAGAGAAGCAGCAATGAGAATATAATCAGAAGTAAAGTGGGTCAGACAGGGAACTGGATAACAAAGAAAACAATTAGGGGTTAAAATAGGTCACTAAACAATTTCAGGTTTAAAATACTATTGTAAATAATTAATGCATTATTTATGATTACAAAAATATATCATGACGATGTTGTGTGAATTTCTGAATAAAAGTCTTCATATAACGTACACATTAAATGTAGAGTTTGGGTGACTTAAATAAACAAACAACCCCAATTTGACTATTTTATAAATAGAAATGGGTCAAAACTGACACCGTCTAACCAGAAAAATCGGAGGAGCAATACCTTGCAACAGCATATGAATCTTTTCAACAGGTTGAAACATGACCTGGTTGCAAAAATCAGCATAAAAGTCTTCTGAAGAATTCCATTGGATGTTTGAAAACCTTGGCCACAAACCTCATGCTGTTTCAACGACTCCCACTTACCCAGGTTTGAAGTATATCTGGTTCCAGACTAGGGCACATGTAAACCACATGCTAACAGATGCTCGTTGTCAAGAAATGTGTACCAGGAAAACACCCGACACTGTTTTATCTTGCAAATGCATGTGCTAGGTAGATTGTCTCAAAAGAAGGCACTTTGAATGCTCAAATCCACGGTGTCCAACCTTCGTACATATTGCAAAGATTATCTGCACTGGTTGCTTGCCTAAGTAGATAATCAACTTGCTCCGCAATGCTAATATCTCTGGGGAAAGAATACGAGGTTTTAGATTCTTGTTTACATGTGGTCAGTTTTGAAGCGAAGTTACAGGAAGAACCCATACCTGTTATCAGTGATATCTCGACCTTCTATTTTCATTTCAACTCGCCTTAGAACTGACACAGCGTAAGCATTTTTACCTGGTGGACCAAAAATATAAAAGTATTTAGTACCAGATAATAATGGTAAAAGCACTAAACTCTCCCAACTTTTTGACAGCATGACCCTTTTTTTTTAGCATGGTATAATGTCATAACTTCTTTTTTTCTCATTTTTTCACAAACTCTGTAAATTAGAAAAATAGTTTAGAGATGACATCATCAAAAAACAAAGTTAAGGGACTAAGTTTATAATATGATGAAAGATGGTTATATTTAATATAGAAGAAAGTTAAGGGGTTAACCCGTCAAAAAATGGTGTAAGTTTGGTGGTTTTACCATTGTTAACCTAGTAACCATCAAAATTTGACCATAATAAGAGAGATATAATACATTAAACTTGGCAAGATTAAAGGAATGTAATTTAATATGAAACTTACTCTTCACCCTGCTCACTTGCCCTGGAACATCTATATTTTGCGTAGGGGATTTATGGCTTTCCTCTTGGCGCTGGGTACCAATATTTATATTCAAAACTCCTACATTTATATCAGAGGAACTTATTTGTGACACCACATCTTTCGGATTATCATCCACGGGATCACCATCCACTTGACTAGCATCCTTATTACTAGATTCCAACTCAGATGGTGATGAACTAGATACATCTGTGTTTCCTTTGCAGTCATGTCCATCTGGATGTGGTTCAGTTATTTCTGAGGACGTGAAACTATCGACAACACTTGCCTCAGCTGATACCGCATCAGAGTCTGAGCTGTCATCATAAATACTATCTGGAGGAGATATCCATCCTTTATCTTGTAAACCGGCTACTGTCATCTGAGGCAACTCCTCGTCAAGCTCTCCATCTGATCTGGAGAAGACGTCACTCTCTTTGTTATCATATACAGTGTCATCCCCAATAAGATCTTGTGACCTTATTTCTTGGCTTTCGCCCAGTCCTTCAAGAGCCTAGCAGAGAATGTGGTGTCAGATACATAAAGACTAGTGGTTGCAACATGGGTGGGTTGTATGAGTTCGGTAATGGGTCAAAACATGCATTTTAGTACGTTCAATAAGGAACTGGGGTGACAAAAAAGTACTTTATTATAAAGGTCTTGCATATATGATTACATAGCTATACTATTCAAACTATTGATTTAATTTTAACCAAAATGTTTCAACAGAAAGCAAAATAGAAGGTTTTATGAATTTGAATACATTTGGAATGAATTAAAACCAGCAAGACACATCGTCCCGTTTGACCTGTTTTATTAATAGTTAAACTTTCTAGCTTAACCCAGTTAACCTGTTAGAGAGAAAGATAAACTCAAATCGCCCAATTTGTATATAAATCAGACAAAAAGGCCACCTTTATCAATGACGTAATGCTAAATACAATGCAGAGGCAATTGGCATGACAAAAACACACCACAATCACCATATACCTTGTGAAGATTTCCTGCATGAATATTTGCAGTTCGTGCCAACCTTGTAAGCATTGAATGAAGTCCCTTCACAGAAACTGTAAGTGATGGAACCAAAGGTTTAATCACATGACAAGCCTCCTTAATTTTTGCATGGTAAGAATGGTATATATGGCTTGTCCATGAATAGGAGCTATTTCCGTCTTTGTCTCTCTTTCCTTGTTCATAGCCTCCGTCATTGCCTGAACATCTTTAGACAACACTGATTCCAGTGGAAGTAGAATACTATTTGCCTGTCATATTATACAAAAAGATTATATTAAGAAATCTCAGGGAAAACAGTACATAGGGTTTCTGCGCATATATCTTCAGAGATAACTTAAAACCTTTGAAAGATCTGCCATAAGAGAAGAGTGTAATGCAGAAGCCTCTTTTCCTAGAGTATGAACATCATGTGGACCTCTTGTTATTGCCAAAACCTATAAAGAAAATTTTGCATTAGTAAGGTTTAATTTGTGATATTCCAATATATCAAGTGAAGTTGATAAGTACATTTTCATATCAGAAACTTGTACAACTCTAAGCTTGTACTTCAGAATTGGGTTCGGGAGAATTGGTTTGTGCTGATAAAACTGGTACGGGCTATATTTGGTTTGGTTCTGGAATTTTAAATAAACCAGTTCTCGGTATAGTCAGGTCTTGAAACCAGTAAATGAAGCGAACCCGTTTCTTTCTAGTTCCTTAAAAGTTTTTGAAACTTGAAAAGTTGTCATTTTATATATCAAGATTTTTAAAAATAAAATATTTGGTTTACAATTCTGTTAGGAGCTAGACGATACTAAACCAGAATGGGACTGATCTAGATCTGTCCGGTTCTTGGTTCCATTATCTTAAGATGTTGTTCCGTTCCGGTTTCATTCATGTTATGCTATATCATAAGTATCATACCTCTTCAAGCATGGAACCACACTCGGAAGTAAGAGCAGTGTGACCCCTGGTAATAGATCCGAAAGAAGATAATGCCATGCTGGCTTCATACGCACAGTCTCTCATAGCAATGAAAGTGTCTTGTAAATTGCCTGAAAGAATGAATGTCAAACACATCACACCATATTAAAGTATAAAAGAAAAATTAATACGCATTGGTCTTTCATTTGAATGCTGTAAAGTGACACAAGTGTTCTCAAGTAAGATACATATTAGTAGAGATGGCATCCACCCATTTAATTATGAAATTGGTCAATCTGTTTGGTGTTTAATCTCCAATGGTATTCGAGCAGATCAAACTTTTTTTTTTTTTTTGTAGAAAATATAACCTCCTAAATCATACTCCTACTATTTAAGGATTTTGATTATAACTACAAGAAAATTGGTATACAGTCCTAATCTTTAATATGGAATTTACTTATTTTCTGTACTCTTCTATTTTTTTGACTTTACCAACGGGTATTTAGCGCAGTTCAAGTCTCAATTAATGCATTAGGTGTATTATAAGATGTATAATGGGTGTGTAAGTCTTTGCATTACAAAAAGGATCTATTCCCTTGACTTTAACATGTGTCCATGATCTTGTTATACGGAGGATAAGTAGGACAAGTTGTTAGGAGAAAATATCATTACCCTAATTCAAATAATACTGTTTTTATCCTAACTAACACAATAGTTATATACAAAGTTAAAAATGGTAAACCACCCTACGAGTACTAAAAATAAACATGTTTCAGCCCAATCCCATTTTGTCGTGGTTACCCAACCCACCCATCTTGTCACCTCTACAGATGATATACCGTTAAAGAAAGTACATACCTGATGCAGACTTTGCTTTACCAGAGGAAACGAGCAGTTCATTGCTTGCTGCGAGTAAACCACATGAAGCAGCGTCCAGATTACTCTGTGCTAACTGCCACTCATGCTCAGTACCTGATCAACTCACAAGCACCAAAACTATGTCACACATATATATGATTAGCATCATGCTATATCAAACTGATCGACACAAAATTAACACTCACGTGTAAAAGAATGATAAGCAGCGTCCAAATTTGTTAATGCATTATAATAAGCTTGTTGCCATGCTCTACCATCTGTCCCTGCTCTGCTTGAATGTAGTTCCCCCGGAATCCCAAGTACACCATCTCTCGATGTTTCAAAATCCAATATTGACATACAGATTTTGATTATATCAGACGCCTTTTCCGAGCACCCCATAACAGCTTTACGATTAGCTAAGTGATCCTGAAATTCAGGTGGAATTCCCGAGCTACCCGAATTAGGCCCACCACAAGCCCAACTCATGGCTCTCTCAAGCTGCCCTTCTGCTGTGACTGAAGTTTGTTCACAAGCTTGAAGACCTTCTATTGATCGAACTACGTTGGATACTGAAGACCGTATAGTTTCCAATAATCTAGGTCTGCTAAGGTTTAGAATAACTG
Organism: Chrysanthemum lavandulifolium; assembly: GCA_022545495.1. Taxonomy (NCBI): domain Eukaryota; kingdom Viridiplantae; phylum Streptophyta; class Magnoliopsida; order Asterales; family Asteraceae; genus Chrysanthemum; species Chrysanthemum lavandulifolium. The sequence continues at coordinate 60,027,041 of CM040239.1, forward strand.
GAAGTGTGTTGTCATCATTTGAAAGAAACTTGTGACATATCAGTCTGCAATTATGTAATGGACTTGAGGTTAAATCATGCATCCATTCCAGCTGTATGATATCCAAACAGGTCTTATGTAAACCATCTTTAAGTTCTTTCACTTGTCTTTTCAGGAGTGATGCAGCTGACATTCCTGCTCTTACTGTTTCGTGTGCATTGCAGTATTCTTCAAGCATTAGTTTCACTCTTTCAATCGCACCCGTCATCTCTTCAAAATCAAAGTCCTTTGGAGTACCGCTCACTTGTTTTAAAAGTTCAATTTCTGTATCCAAATTGGTCAGCAGAAGAGGTGCAACTTTGTCTCTTAGATATTGACCTATATGTTCTTGGAGTTGAACAGTCAGCTTTTGCTTAACAAAATTTACAACCTGGTCAAATCCCAGATTTTGATCCCTCGATGAAGCTGCTACACGTATGCAGGAATCAAGAAAAGAATCCATAACAGCCACTTTCCATATAAAAAACAAATGGCTTCCCAGTATGCCAGAGAATTTCCAGATATATGTTGGTATTGCACTACCATAATTAATCAAATCTGTAACTTGTGAAACTCCACCTGACGAATCTGATGATGTACCCAATGATGATAAGGTGTTATCAACGGATTCCAAATCAAAGAAGGCTGGACTAATGCCAAGAGAAGCTCTTTGCTTCTTGAATATTGTGGTTCCTTATCTTCTTGACCAATTATAGACTGCAACTGGTTTTCAGCAGAAACTAAAGCATGTCTAATACTTTCCTCCCTTTTTATTAGAGAAGAAGTTTGAATGTCCTTCTGATTCCATGTTTGATGGAGTTCATCTAGTTGTGCTCTACAAGCCTCTTCTTGAGATGCAAGCTCCTCAGCCTCCTCCCACGAGAGATGATCCCGGCCCTTAACAGAAGCTTCTTCAAGAGCCAATTGTTGCTCAGTAATAAACCCCACTTTAACAAAATAGCTCTGCTCCAGCTCTGCCAAAGATGCTCTCTCTATCTGAACTTCAGCCAACTGTTCCAGTGCCGTATCGATTGAACCCCTGATTTGTGAAAGAGATCCAAATGCATCCATGATTTCTGAATCATATGAGATAACAGATCGCACCACATTTGGTATAACGTTTTCAACCATTTGTGCAATCAGACTCTTACATGAGACTAAACTGGTTTTAAAAATGGAAGCCCAGTTTGTCTCAAAAGAGCCTGGTCTATCCATGGAGATCAACTGTTTTACTTCATCTACCCAATCTGCTACCAGAACACATTTCTCTATTTTCTCTTCAAACTCACCAAGAAGAGTGCTGTTGATAGTTCTTGCACCACTTGAATGAGTCAGTACCTCAAGTAATTTATGCTTAACCTCATTATATATAGAACTTACAGCTATGCCTACTACACTTCGCAACTTTTTATCTTTGATCCTATCTTGCTGCCATGAACCTAATCTTACCAGTTGCCCAGTTGACTGCGAGAGCTTTGTGAAAGCAGCCATGAGACGATCCTTGGATCGTGACTCCGTCTCTGCACCAATGGAATTCACCAGTTCTTGGTACTCTTTTTCAACTCTCTCAATCTCATCAGCATAATTCTCTACCTGAAAACACAAATCATTATGGATGCTCTTGACAGTCTCAAAACTATCTTCATGCACTTTTGCAACAAGTTCAGCACCCTGTCTTCTGGTAAGTGAAAGAACATCTGAAGAAATGGTACTAACTGAAAGTTTCAGAATCTGAGCCCAACTGTGCACTGGGCTGGTTGTATGGTAATTTAGTGGTAAAACTCTTTGTAAAGCAACTGAATATGTTTGGAGAGATGAGACAGCAGCAGTGAGGCCATGATCCAGATCAGAAATCAGCTGAGAAACTTCTCGATCAATATCATGGCATTGGACTTGTGTAGGCTCGGGAACAACAGTAAATGGAACCCCTGCCACTAGAACAGCAGATGTAAGAGCCAAAGATTTTTCTTTACCAGTTAACTGTATGTGAGATTCTATCTCTTGAATAGAACTGCTTCTTAGAGCATCAATAATCCTTCCATGTTGTTCAATCCAGGTGGTTGCCTCTAAGGCCTTCTCAGCTACAGCAGCCTTCGTTTGAGCAAATTCCTGAGCCTGTAACTCAAAAGAAGTACGGGCTTTCTCTAAATTACTAGTTACTTCAGCAACAATTGATTTAGCTGATGTCTCCTGAAAAATAAGGGTAGATATCTCCTGATCTGTGCAATTGTGTACGGCAGAGACAATCTCATATTGACTTAGGACATCTGCAAACCTCTGGTAAACGGTATTTTGGAGTCAGTGAAAGGTTTGGATAGAAACAGCTATAAGATGCAAAAGAGACTGTTAACAACTGAAGCGTACCTGAAGAGCAGATTCAATAGCTGGTAATGTAGTCAATAAGAGATCATGATGTTCCTGGATAGTTTGAGAAAATATAATAAATTTCAAATATGCACCAAAAAATACACATTAAACATAAAGTTTCAATACTCAGGTCTATGACTAAGAAAACTATCTGACATATCTCACTTCTAAGATGAACAACTGCACTCAAATCTCATAAAGTAAGCAAAAGCATGTGATAATACCTGCAAAGGTACACGTATTTCTTGCACACGAGACGCAAATAGACTTAAGCTAACTGCCAGCTCCATGCCTTTTCTTTCTTCACCGACAATTGCTGCATCATCATGAAAATCTCCACGTGTCCACTCCACAAGAGGATCCCAGACAAATACCTCCAATAACATCAAGAGGACATCTTTGTTTTTCTTCAAGATACCAAGAACTGCTTCACAATTATTTTTAAAGGAGCCTTCAGTGCCTGTTAATCCTAAAGCTGCTTCAATTGTTTGTGTCATCCGGAAGGGCACAATTTCAGGGACCTTTAACCTTTGTCCTTTGTCAAAGCACACATTATAATCGATGTGGACAATATCCCCACTATGGAAATCCAAAAGAATATTATCCAAATGCCTGTCCCCAAGACCCAGTATGTGCCCTACCATGCTCATGGCGGCTACGCTTCCAGAATACCTGAAAGCAAATAAAAACAGATGATATTCAGCATCATAAACCAAAATTTGGTACTTACTTGAGGAATTATATCAGTTGATAGCCAGGTGGTCAGAGGTACATGCAAATGAGTTAACACAGCAGTGAAGGCTGGTAATGGCAGCATAGGGGTGTTCATTTCATTGGAATGAAACGAGATCGGACCAGACCAAACTGAATAATTATGAATGATGAAACCGAATTCAAACTCTGTTTATTATTTTAATTTTTTTGTAATTATAAAAATATATACCGACATAGTTTCAAGTTTGATAAATGAAAAAAGTTTAAACCAGCTCAATTCAGTTCTGATTCCAGACCAAACCAAACCGAGAACAAGACATTTGAAAACATCAAACCTAGAACAGGCTTATTATAAACTCTAAAACTTAGAACTTCATCGTAGTCCAGCCCAGGTCTGGTTCTTTGGTGTTAGCTATCCCGGATTAATTTGTGTACAGTAAGGGTGAGCAAATGCTACAGACCGAAAATGGATATTTTAGTTATTTTGCGGATTCGACTAACCTTTTCAATTCGGTCGGTCCGTCCGGTTTTCGGTCCGTCCGGTTTTCCGATGAGCACCCCTACGGCTTTGAAACCTTCACTTGCACACCAAATTTCTTGATGAAGAAGCTGTTTAGGAGTTTCCTGCATAAGCTCGAAAGAACTTTTCGTTTGACTTCATGAGGCCAGTCTTTCCGAGAGATCACTCTTCTTATGCCTTTTTCCTTGAGTGCTGGTATAATTTTAGCATGAAACATTTCAGTAGGCCGAGGCACATGTTCTTGCACTGAGTTCTTTGCATTGCCAGAAGAAACCGCTGAAACTTGTGCAGCCTGCACACGGTGCTGCCAAGACTTGTAGACACTGTAGATACTCGTAACATTTTCCACCCATTGAATTAGACCAGCTCGACCACTAATAGGTGTCACTGAATAATAACGGATGCGAATAGGAGACGAATGTAGAAAACCATTTATAGCTTGCAACAGTTGCATTATCCTAGCATCAAGACGTTGATCTTCGCGTCCTTTTAATAGATAAGGGTAATTCTGGCCATTTGAGCCCACTATTACAAGTTTCTTAGGTTTTGTTTTTGTCGGCAAAATAACCATTTGTTCAGAGAAAGATGCAATTGTGACAATACCCTGAAGATTACTTGTGAAATCCCGTTCAGATTCAGAAAAAGTGAATTGCTTCTCGAGACCGGGCATCGGGACATCAGATGATGATAATAGAGCTAGTTGAGGAGCAACTTCTCCCAAGGATATTGATGATTTCCTCTGATAAGATGCTAAAGATGCAGCAATGCTATAAAATGGTCTCCAAACATCCCCTAGTGCAGCAGCAGATGCTGGTGTCTTGAAGTTTGAAATTGCTGCTTTGATCTGTCCCATATACTCATTGTGGAACCACATCTCGTGAGGTGTTTCAGGTTTCCGAGAGGTAGAAGCCAAACGACGCTCCAAGGTTACTACAATGGGTGCCATCATAGCTGAGTATTTTGCCGCGTTTATCTTGGTCTTCTCAGTGTGACTAAGAGTAACATTCTCTGCAATACGTGAGGCCTCCTCCTTCAGCAAATTTATCCGTCCAAGCACGTCTATAAAAATACACAGAATATAAAATAAGAGTAGGCAGATATTGTGCAGACAGATAACCAGTAGAGAGAGATGAAAGGATTATTTGCGCAGTCTAGTTTAGACAAATATATAGCAATATACAAAATGTAATGGCTAAACAAAGATCAGCTGTTGTGGAGGTTTTCCAAAGTATGCAAGCATACGCAATTTAAGTAGCTAAAACTTAAAATGGTAAATAGAGCAAGCATAAAACGCTTGGCAGCCCCTTAGGTCATAAAACGCTTGGCAGCCCCTTCACCTTTGGATTTCAAAGAGTAAAGTTATCAAGTTTGAATGTTTGGGCCTGTGCTATTATGCATCAGATGCATAGTACTAGTAATAAACAGCAAACAAAAACAGATTGTCAGATGTCAATAAATTTTAAATTTTTAGAATTAGCAAGGGGACATGTGCTCAACTTGGGTTGAAACTTAAATTTTTGAAAAACAAGAACACATTGGCATTGCAAGCACATGTTACTATATGATCAAAAACTGAATCAAGCATGTTATTATTTCATACGAATTGCAAACTAGCTGCTCAATGACATGTTGGCCAAATTCAATTTGGCCAGGACAACCTACCAGAGTGAAGATCTTGCAAAGTGCTGAGCCACAATTCTTCCCAAAGGATGGTTACATTTTCTAGCTCTTTAATCATGAGCTGAACGTCCTGGACTAATCTTGGATATCGTGAGTTCTGCATATACAGTATGAATGCTTAGTCTTTCAATGTTCTTTACAAAAGCTGACAATTCATGAGTGTCAATATACACAGATTATAAACCAATAGCCATGAGAAACAGTACACACAAATTAGCAGGGACCTATATATGATGAACATTTCAATGTCTTTGAAGCTAATGCTTAAACATCATTTTTTTTCCAGGTCACCGATCAGGGTGTATAAAGATTACCAGGAAAATACAAATGACCAAATAGAAATTTAACATCCAAGTGTTTCAGCTTTATACCTATAGGTTAAGTACTTTCTCATTTAAATGACATAACACTGCATAAAACGCCTTTCAAACTACATATTGATCGCCACAAATATAACTTACCAAACATGCCAATATACGCTGAAGCTCCTCTGAAGGATCCTCTTCACTTGTATTAATATCAACAAGGGTTGGATAAATTATGGACCATGGAGATTGCTTAGCCAGCATTGCCAAAATACTCTCGAGCTGTTTCCGAACATCTTCCTCAGGATGAGAGCTTAACCGAGCAAATATTTGTGGTGTCACTTCCTTCAAACAGAGATAATAGTCAGAACAGAGATGGTAATTTGCAATAGTTAATTAGCAAAGAGAGGTCCTACCTGCCATGGCAACAAAGGAACAGTTAAAAGTGCAGGTTCCAAGATAGCTTTTAGCTCCACCCCGTAATCAAGAAGAATATGCAAAACATATAGTGTAGCTTTCAAGGTATAACTAGCATTCTTTCGACCTTCTTCACCAGAAGCACCAGCCAGTTGACTACCCCAGAGCTTGGATGATGAATGTGATAAATAATTAATAAAAGCTTGAGCTGCATGCCCAAATAGTGATACTCTTCTCTTTCTTAAAGACCACCAAACATCAACCAAGTTGTCAAACAATGATAATGCAGTTCCTTGAATACCAATACTCGCAGAACGAAAGAATTTTTGCAGCTGAGAGGTAACAACAGCAGAAAGGCTTTCACAACTATAATTTTCGGCACCAGGTTCCCCAGCTGTAGCTTCTATTATTTTCACTACTTGCTGCACCACAGCATGGTCATAGTTTTCATCTCTCCCATGTTCAGGAGATTCAAACACGGTTGCTATCTTGTGGGACACCATTTACATCTTTAACATCTCTTGCTTTCTGAAGAAGCTCTAAAACAACGGACTCGACTCTTGAGAGCTCTTCTTCAGTTAATCGGAATCTGTTTGGTAGAATATCTGACCCAAGAATCGGTGAGAAAGAGCAAGATTGAAGGGCTGTTTCACTTGGGCTAGGCAGACTTGCCCTAGCTTGAGCATAACACCAAGAAGCATAAGAGATCCATGACTTTCCCATAGTGGGGCAAAGACTTGAAGAGAGCTTAGTAGCTGTACCTACAAGTTCCTCAACTATTAGTTCCATCCTCAATTGAGAGTTTACAGTATCATCACTTCCACCAAGTTCTGATCGGATCTTGAGAATAATTTTCTCCAAACTGACATCTAGATGGTCCTTTCTTAACCACTTTGAAAGTTTTAAGCAGGCCTTCGCCTTTAAAGCATCATCTGCAGAAACTGAAACAACAGCCGAGGAAGGAACCATGGAAGGACTAATGAACGACCATAGACCTGTATATGCCTCTTCGAGCCTGTTTTCAGCATGCATCAAAAGAATGCCTTCATATTGCACGCTTGAGAAGATGGATTTATGTGAACCTTCTTCAAAAGAACCTAAATTACACTTGCTCAAATAGTCATTAAGACGATTTGCCAAAATTAGGTTACTTTGTTTTCGAGCTAATTTCAGTAAATTCAAGCTAAGATTTAGAGTCATTGGAGAGTTAGAATGAATGGTTCGATATATGCGAAGAACCTTCATCCATGGTTTACAATCTTGATGGATGTGATTGCTTGGGAACTGCACATCTTGCATATACGAGCTTAACAACAATGGAAGTTTCATATTTGCAGTACCTGCAGGTTTACAACTTTCTTCAAATGCGGATATGCAATGCAACTGGTTAACATGCTCTGCTGCTTCTGTCAACCCATCAAGCGGCATAACTGAGAATGTTTCATTCAGCATTAGTTTCGCCTTTTGTAATTCATGCTGCACCTTCTCCACTTTCCCTTCAATGTTGAAAAGCATCGCCTGTAAAAGCATCTGCTCACTTCTTTGTAAAGCTACTTTCGGATCTAACGCAAGTTCGTTGCTACTCTTAGGTGTCAAGTCAAGACAGGCCCATGCTGACTCGTAATCACCATCATCAAAGTGAGCTAGAGCATGAATCACATTTAATTCATTTCCTGCCATTGTTAGAGCACCAGAGTAACTTTTACCAGCATGCTTAGCACGAAGCAATTGCAACTCTGATAGCCAAGATTCAAGAGATTTCCAATCAGAAAATGCACTGCAACTTTCAATTATACGAGCTATGGAAAATTGTACACCTTCAGAACCCATAGAACCAAGCGACCATTCGGTTTGTAATAAAAGTGTGAAGTGAGCAGCAGCCTTTTCGTGCTGACCTTGTGCTTGATAGACAAGCCCTTGGATCCAAGACAAAGGACCAAATCTTTCATTGTCACTCATATCTTGGTTTTCTTCCTCAAATAGAGGAAAAAATGCAGCTGATACCCATTTTTGCAACCCTATTAATGCCTCTGGCTCATGATTCTTACATAGAGACAAGGTCATATGCCGTAAGACTCTCAAGATATCTCCAGAGAACCTAGACTTCAGGTTATGTAGATTTTCTGTGACTTGTGTCCTTGACCTATCCTTAATAGATGAAGCGACCAAGTTTTTGAGCTCTTGCAGACGCAAACTACAGTAATGAATTGTAGCATCATGACATTGCAGGGCCATCCCAGCATTCATCATTGGCTCACATATTCGAGAAAACCACTCCTCGCAGACCTTTTTATTTTGTCTGAAGAAAGCTAAACTCTGACGAGATGGAGATGGTAAAACAGTTGATCCATCATAAGCATTGTAAACATTTTTCTTCAACGACTCAACGAAATCAAGTAATAATCTCAATGGTAACAAATGAGTGTGAGAACCTAAAATATTTAGGTTTGCATCACTTTGTTCACTATTAACCTGTAATACATGTGCGACATCCAAAAGCAATTGTTCCAAAGCAGCAAAAGTTTGCGAGGGCCCACCAAGATTGGTTCGAAGGCGTGTAGTAATACAATATCTGGCTGCTTCATGTATGGCCCACCATGCTCCAGCAAGAAGATTTACTGAACAAGTTCTTTCAAGAAGATCTTCCTCCATATTCATGTCAAACCATAAGCCAGTTGCATGCAAGTTCCCGGTGTCTTCTTGTTGGGCCAAAGCAAAATCCTTTGAATTTCGACAAGTATGAACAAGCCGCTGGATCCAAGAAGAAAGGGGCACCTTCCATCTTTGTGAAATGTAACTTAAAATGGAGACGAGCTGCTTTGAATGAAGCTGTTGCGGTAGTTGCTTCAGGGCAAAACCTTGCTTCCACTGCATTAATGGCATATGTTTGGTAACTGTTCCATTGTAATGCATGCCACATATAAGCATTGTGACAGGCAATACATGAGAAAGTAACTTCAAATATAATTCTTTTACATCTTCATCTGAATCTCCAAGCTTTTCAAGAATAACTTCAGTTACAGCATACATCTGTGACGGGTGTATAAGTTTGGAGTGCAGAAACATTTCCAATACAGATGCAACCTGAGACCTCACTTTTGGTTCCCTATCAGATGCAGCATCAAGAACAGAGAAGACTATCTCACCAAAAAACTCAAGATAGCCAGACTCTATATACTTTAAACTGTCATGCATACCATTAATATTCTGACAGTATGTATGTAGCCATTGTAACGCTTCTAACTTAACTGCCAAGGGAGACGAAACATGTAGAGCTCTCGTAATGAGAACGGCGTACTTCCTAAGATCACCAACTGGAACTTTTTCATTTACTTTGCCAAAAGGGACATTCACATTGTTCTGTCTCCTTATTGAGAACTTGCTGAGAAATTCCACAGTACTCAGCCTATTCAACATCTTGAAAATACTTACTTGCAACTCCACATATCCCTGAATGGGTGATTCAAAAGGATTCAGGTTCTCAATAAGATAACATGCCATTTTTTCTGATCTATTAACATATAAAGTATCAATCTCTGTTTTGCCTATCAAAGTATTACCACCACCCAACGAAACACAACTCAAGAGAACTTTCGTATCAAACTTAAAGAGTGCAAACAGCTCAGTTTTGGAATATACAGACTGACTTGTTTTCCCAATCATGTTCTTTAACATGTTTAGCTCTTCTAGTAATACGGTTATAGCACACTGGACAACATCATTGTTTCCATGCTGAAGTAAGAAGACATATGTAGCAGCAGAACTTGAGGTCACCAGGTGATTTGGATGGAGGCGCAGTTGAGATACAGGTGAATTAAACTGTAAAATTTTATGTACAGATGAAGATAGAAGGCCAAGCTTTTGAAGTGACAATAACTGAAGATTGGTTTTGAGAACCCCATGAACCTGAAAAGAAGTAAGCTTCTCAGCATTTTTCATATCCAAGCTTTGAAACAGGATATCAACTGCAGCACTGTAGAAAGATGAGAACCGCTCGCTCAAAATTTCAGCCAAAAGAGTCAAGCACTTCCAGGAATCTACAATCCATTTTGACCAGCCACATTTCTTTCCAACCATTGACAAACATCCCAACAATTGAGGAAGCATATTGCTGAGGGGGTCTTTAATTTGTTCAAGTAGATTTATCTCCAGCAACCCAGAAGCTGTAGACTGCAAAACTGTAGAAAAACAAGATAATAACACCAGCAATCTTTGACGTTGTTGTGGGGTCCCAGGGCTTCCATCCTGAAGGAGTACATCCATGTCACCCAAAAACTTTGAAAGCAATCCCAAGGAGAACTGCAAATTATTAACCCAGTGTTTCTGAAATTGCAAAAAACTATCCGTAATCACACTTCTATCAGCTTCAGCAAGATCAGGTATCATTGCCCATCCGAGAAGCAAATCAACTATGTCAACAAAATGGGCCTGGAAGCAGACGAAAAACTTCAAAGAAATTATAGTCAAAACAGTTAAGATGCGGTGCAGTAGACGTAAGGAGGTTCTCTCATCCTCAAGAAGATCTTGACATGCTTTTAAAATGGGCAATGCATATCTCTCAGTAGCTACAAATTCTCCAACACTGAGGAACTCGTGAAGACTTTCTGCTGCAAATTCCACTGTCCCATCACCAGCACTAGCATTGCTAAATGATGGCAGCGCCCAACCAATATATCTATCAATCACAGTTCCGATTAAGCCATGGTTCTGCCTTCCATTTGTACCAATAGGGAGTGAACATAAGACAGCACACAAGGCACCGTAGGCTGTGGCAGCAGCTTGACGTACGGAATATGATCTACGTAAAGGTAAACAAAATAAATACAATAATTAAACAAGATAAAGATGATGCATTTGTGTATCTAGCCATGAAGTCAAACACATAAAAAATTAATGGCAAACTTCTAGTGTAACTGGAACAGTTTCTTAAATACTCATATCACAAGACATCCAAGATTATAACCAGATTTGCAGCATCTACTGTGTATCTTTAGAAAGTCATTAGGCGTGATGGATCCAAAATTTGTAGATACACCATTATAAAATCTGATCATTACAAAAAAAAAACATGTAATTTTAAGTGATGTCTTGGGAAAGTAAGATCTATAATACAAGTCACAGTATATGTACACAAAATCCACCTGAGTTATAAAAGATTTTAACAACTCGGAATAGAAAAGGGAGCAAGTCTGGCCCAGTTTTCATTCATATGATTGCCTACTAAACTTCTAGTAACACTACAACAGATGCATACTAAGTTGATATGATGAAGATTAAGTACCTAAAATCAAATTTAGGATTATAAGCATAACATTCTTTCAACAGATTCTCAAATAGGATTGGCTGGGATTGGATTAAGTATGTGAACTTTTAATGTCACAATAGGGTGCCTACTTATTGGTCAAAGAGTGTCAGTTCGTTACTAAGATATCAGTGACACACACACATGATACCAAATATAATATTATAATATTATTCATGACGTAAGATATATGTTGATCTGTGCATTAACGTTGTTGTTTAACAGAAAACATATTCACATGCTTTTGATTTGGATTAAGAGAAGTGCTCAATATCTTCAGGGATATACTGTCATGACCAAATTCTGATGTCAAAAAGATTAGTTGAATTTGGACCCTGTTATCAACATATGTTCTTAACATAACATCCTTTTTCTGGGGCTAGAAGATGCAGTCTAGTACCATCGCATACTGCATCTCGTCTTATGTGCTGCTTACTATTTTAGCCATAATTTGTTCCTCTACTTTACTATTTGCCACATTCTATTTACACTTCCTTGGTCAAAAGACATAGTTCTATTGCTCCTCTTCTAACGTGTGCTTAATATATTCTAATGTGATTGTGTGTTCTGTCTACTAATGACTTGCTGCCACTTGACGGACCTATTCTAGCCTTCGGCAGATCTGCCTTTCGGATCTGGACCCTTTCATGATCCTAGATCTGTTACTTAGCGTAAACCCTGAGTCTTTCCAACAGGTTGAAGTCAATCTAACCCTGGTGGAAACCCAAAATGGCTGATTTGTAGCAGTAACTGCATGATTAACGTCTAAGCTCCAACTTGAGGAATGTTTGAAGATACATCTATACTTTGGGATTGTTATTTAGGCGTGATTTTATTATGTTTTCTTCTACGAACACTATATGATCATGATTTTCCCTCATTATGAGACATAAGATTACAGCCCTAAGTATTCAGATTCATTTGAAGTTAGGTTTTTTTGCTCTTTCTTAAGTTCTCTGACATATACGATTTGCTTTTTACCGCAACCAAAGAATCTACCCTTTGTGGGTAATAAAGTAGAACTATGTTCCCTTGCACTGAAAAATGGCTCCAGAAAACAAGTCGGGCCAGATACATTATCAGATATAGCAACGTCCAACCAAAATCTATAATTCACTCGTCTATAGTACAGGTTCAGATTGGCATACGTGGTCAACTTATAGTTATATACAATATCTTGTACCGACTACCAAGTGTTCATAGACTTAGAGACAGAAACCCCAAAAATTGTTAGATAGCATCTGCTGATGATCAGTTTGCTGTTACAAAATACAATAATCCAGGACTAAAATGTGTTAAATCTTTAGCGTTGTAGTTCCGGGTATATTTTCTATCATGTATGTACGTATGTTAAGTGGTTGCATGATATATCTTAGCTTACTTGATCTATATTATCCATCAACTGCAAGATAATTTTTAAACGCACTGTCTGACCTATGTTTACATGGCACAACGCAACGACTTCTACATCTATCTTTCCACTCTAGTACCTTCATCACTAAATATAGTTTAAACGAAACCATTTCTAAATCCCAACACAATCAGTCCCTAATTCACTAAAAAATCACTTATCGTAACGCCAATCATATCATAGCATTACATAATTTCCTTAAGTCACAAGAACCAACATTAGCATACCGCTAATAACTACCATAACAATCATACCAAGTATAACATATACACTATAACAAGCTTTCCAATAACATATACTCCTATACTATGGTTGTGTTTGGCAACAAGCTTTTAGGAGCATTTATAATGCGTGTTTGGCAACGAGATCTTAGTTATCAAATTCTGTTAAGCCGCACTTATTCGAAACGATTATAAAAAGTATCATTTAGCGTTTAGCTTTTACATCATTTTACACTTTATAAATACATCTACACCTACGTTAGCAAACATTTTTGTAAAACAAACAACTACTACTAACTATGCTACTCCTTGAGGCTACTCCTAGCGTTTAACGTCTGGCTTTTACGACATTTTACACTTTATAGTTACATCTACAGCTATGTTCCCAAAGTTCTTTTATAAAACAAACAGCTACTACTAACTTGCGGCTATTGCTTACAGCTACTACTTAAAATTCATCCGAACCTAACTCCAAACATAACTTAACCGTAAAAACAACGGAAACTATTCCTCGCCACCGCTTTACGCTAGTCGCAATTACACCTATCCCTAAACCTAACGAACACATCAATACAACACGAACCAATTACATTAAGCATAAACACATCATCTACGCAATAATAACCAAAATTAACTTATACAACAGCTGAAACAGCAGCTTACTTATCAGCAATAAGCTGCGAAAACCCCTGGGCAAGAAAAGTAGCGGAATGAGTAATCAAAAGCGAGTTATGAGGATAAACAATAGCGCGATGAAGCGAACCGATCGCGGCTAAGCGCGACGCTTCATCCGCGCCTTCATTCGATTTGTTGTTGTTGTTGTCTTTTGGATGTGCGACTGAAAGTAGTGCAGCTAATTGTTGCTGTTGGTGATGAAGACCTTGCATATTTATTGATGGAGCATGGTTTGGTTGAATTAGTTAGTTAGGGTTTCTGGTTTTGGTTGTGTGTGTGTGTTTTAGTGTGCGTTTTGGAGAAGAAGGTGAATGAGTTTGAGGAATTGTCTAATTTGCGTCGCTGGGTTTTTGGATTTTCAGTTTTTTGGGTTGGGGGTTTTTGATTGACGAGTGAAGTCACTAGTTTTCCGGTGACGTGTTAAGGGGTATTTTTTATGATGTTATAAACTTATATAATCTACAAGTTTAAAATAAGTCATAAAATTAGAACTTATATAAAATAAGTCAAAATTTTATTAAGTTTCGACTATTTTTATAAAACTAATTTTACTACTTATTTCGAGACTGAATCTACCGGCCAGGTCCCCTTTTTCCTTTCGACGCCACGCCACTGGCTTCAGTATTCACGGAGACATTTATGAGGACCACGTTGTATCTTGTGCTGGTATCATTGGCATTAAACATTGGCACAATGTGGTGCGCGATACCTTTGTTGACATATGCTCTCGGTCTGGGATCTCGGTTCGTAAAGAGGTTGACATTGGGCTTTGAGTTGATAGGGACAAATTACGTCTAGCTGATATATTGCTCTATTCTTAGGACTAGGCAGGATGCATGTGTCGATTTGACACGGTCGTCTCTCTTGACACAAACTAATATGGTTGATTTTGCACCGGGTCGATGCGGTGGTCGGCAACAAGAACGTAAGCGTGTCAAGACGGCGCTAAATGTGCGGATATTGGATATAGGTTTCTCCCTCTCATTCTCTTCCTTCGAGAACTTGAGAAGGAGGCAGAACCCGCATCCCAAGTCTCGTTGACTCGTGAAATCGCTGCACGTGTTCGATCATATTTTTAGTAGGATTAACTTTGTTATAGCTAGAGGAGTTGAGGCCTAATTAGTTTCTCGGCTCCCCACTAATTTTTTGTAAATCCTATGATTTTCTAATAAAAAAATAATAATAATAAATAAATAAATAAATAATAATATAATAATAATAATAAATAAATTAAAAAAAATCAATGAAACAACCAAACACATTACGGGATAAAGGTGATGTGTAGGGTTATTTTCTATCTCTAATTTTTAAAAAATTTGAAAGGAAAACTTGTCTTCATAAAATACTTGAAAATATATAAAACACGTTTAGTTGATGTTTGTATTTTCTATTTTGAAGAAGATGAACGAGGGTTGTGGGTTGATGCCTGGTTCGGGGTCGAAAGACTTTCTTTTCCGCGAGCAAGCTTTACAACCCAGTAGGTAGTGTACCTAATCGTTGAAGTATAGTATGGGTAAGCTCATGGGGTTGATCGTTCTCTAGAGGAATACAAATGCTAGTCGAGATGTATGACGAAAAGGCAAGAGTTAGGGTGATTCTTTATAGTATTTTTTTATATTTTTTAGAAAGAAATTAAAATGTCGGGGTTGAAGGAGTGGGGGGCTGTCTTTTACCAATTAAACTAATTAACAAATAAATTAAAACTAAGTAAACTAAAGGGGTGCTTGGTTGGGGGTAATGAGGGTGGGGAATGGGAAAGGTAATGATTAAACATGCATGGTTAAGAGTAGAGAATGTAATCATTATTTACTATTGGGTAATGGGGCATTACCCAGTAAATTGGGAGGTATGGTAATGATTACCCACCACCACCAGCAGTAGCCACTACCACCAGCAGCAGCCAGCCAGCCACCACCACCAGCAGCCACCATCGCCACCAGCCACCACCATTAGCAGCCACCACCACTAGTAGCCACCACCACCACCCACCCACCACCATCAGCCGCCACCACCACCACCACTTTGGAAGTCAATGTGTTTTCCTTAAACTAATCACTATCAAATATAATGATAATCTCCATTTCATTCCTTCGCATTCCCTTTCTCACTCTTCATTTTGAGCCAAGAGCACCCTAAATAATTAAACTAAAGTTATGGATTATTGGAAGAGTTCTTATGATAATTAAAAGCGTGTTTACTTAGATTTACTTACTCCCTAGTTATCTTTTATTGGTCGGTTGAATTGCCACATCCTTGTTAAATTGGTGCATTGTATTCCATGTTTTAGTCATAGGGCGGTGCCAAATTCCCTAATTCTATGAGTGTATAAGTCTCCTCCAGAACACCCGGGATCACCAAGTACCGAGGTATCTCCCCCGAATATCCTAGTATTTACAAGCCGCAACTCACGCAATAAATACAACGGGAGCCTACTAGTGCACTCTAGGGCTAATAATCGTTATTTAGGACGTTCAAGCTCACAACAAAAAAAGAAGAAGCCAGTTTTCCTTAATCTAGCTTGACAACCAATTAAACAAGAGACAACCTAACAATAATTAATAACTAGGTTTCATTGGATTTAAGAAAACGCTAATTAATTTAGTTACACATGATAGATAATCAAGAACACAAGCAAGCAATCATAAAAGAATAAAGCATGGTGATATAATGGATAAACAAACTTATCTTTGATAAATAACAAGGGTTTAGAACCCTAAGGAACTGTCCAAGTCGGACTACAAACGTTTTTGGGTTTGCTCTCCAAAATAACACACAAAATACAAAAAACTCGATGTCTATATATAGATTTTACAATCATGACGGCTCTGTCACACTTCGCCAGAGGCGAAACGCGAGTGTAACATAATCAATATACATCGCAAAGAGATATAGTACAATACCATAATTTAAATTTAAAGAAATATTGTAACATTACAACAAGGTTCTAGCCGACCTTGGCAATTGAAACATAAAGTTTGACTTCCAAAAGATAACATTTTACTACATGACGACCCAGATAACTTGTGACGACTCCTTTATTTAAAATCTTCATAATATAAGCTAAACAACGATCACCTGAAATGCATGAGAAAACGGGTCAACTATGAAAATAGTTGGTGAGTACACAGGTTTTATGTAAAATAAAATACCGATTTTGAAGGTCTGACTGGCAAATGTCCTGTCAACTCACTATGTTACAAATCCCGCCATACAAGACTTGTAACATATGAATTCACATACATTTCCATATTTTAAGTCAAGTGAATAATGCATATGGTCACAATAACGCCTCGTATATAATAAAGTATGCGGCAAAGCCCTAAAATAAATAATATGCGTTCAGAGATGGGAACGAGAGGTTAGCCGACCTCTAATAGCGTTATCCATACTATCTATCGCTCCGCGACAAGGGAGCCGCATTTAACGGTACGTATAATTAGAGTCGAACGGCAAACCAATAGGGGACTAACAATGTGAATGTACGAACAGTACATCATAACAACTATTATATACTATCAATTAAATGACTGCTCCGAACATGGGAGACTCGGCACTGCTCCGAACATGGGAGACTTTAGGTCAAGGACGTACGGTCCATCAGGTTCAAACAAGTCATAAGTTTATAATTAAGTCTAAGGGTTCAAAACTTATCAAATAGTTCAAGGAAAACAATTTAAGTTTATAATCATGCATTTCACCCCAAATAAGTAAAACAGTAAAAATAGGGCTGTGAATACTCACCTTGGCAATTAGCAGTCTAAAGCAGGAGTCAAAATAGAATTATTGGATGGCACCGACACGCGACCTAGATTAGTATATGACAAGTCTCAGTTTTTGACCCCAAGTAAAGTTTATATAACTTTATTTATTTCACAAGCGTTGTTGTTGTTGTTGTTGTTTCGACGTTAGGTTTTAAGCATGTCATTTTCAAAATAATGAGTATATTTCGGCTAATAGCACTTGTTTTGAAAACTATGTCGAAAATATATATATATATATATTTCGCTAGAAATGGGTTACATATGATGTTTTGACGAACATTTTATAAGAAATGTGACGCTTGATCAAACAAAGAAAATTTCGCTTATGTAACGTTTCATATAAAAAAAAAATTATATAAATATATATATTTTATAAAAATATATCCATGATTGATCTACTAAAGAAAACATGTCAAGTTTCATATGAGAATTCGAGTTGTAGCTATTTTAAAAACATTTATATGTCATCGGTATATAAGTGTATATCTATATAATTTTTGTCATTGTTTTCAACCACCAAATAGTATGTTATTAACTCATTCAAAATGGGATTTATATAAATATATTTAGTTGCACTCATTTATCGTTATACATTATACCTATATGTATAACTTAAGACTTGCTTTTCATATATAAAAAGTACGAGTTTTTCTTTGACCAAATCTATAATGAAAACATGTGTGTAAGTTTTTGAAGAATCTTTATGTTTAACAAAATCGCCATTTTCCGAAACTATTTTACAAGTTTTGTTCATTACGAACTTTTCTTATATAAAATTCTTTATCCATTTTAAATGTAATATAATGTAAGTATGTCGTGAAGTTATGAGCGACGAATAAGAGTCGGAAAAATCATTATAGAAAAGACGGGCGAGTTTGGGGTGTCGTGCTCGGGCTGTGGCCCGAGGCACAAACCGAATGGACTCTCGGGTTTACTATTGGGTCGAGACTCAATAACCCAAATTGGACCCTTAGAATTATATGTGAGCCGAGTTGGCTGAAAGGAAACGGAATGGGCCGAGTGGCCTCATAAGCAAATCTAATACACCTTAAGGTTTTGACAGATTCTTTGGAATGGTTTTTACCAAGCATGTCTTTATGAGAATTTGATAATTTGGGAGTATGGTTACCAAATTTGGTATGGCAATAGACACGGGAAAAACTATACATGACTTGGGGCTCAAACTAATGAGGCTCCCGGCTATGCACAGGGTGTTTTGACAAAACGACAACAACAACAACACCTAGCCAATAACAATTTTTATTTATATCAAACTAAACATCCTCCAATTTATATACCTCTAATAATTAACTATTGTGAACATATACATCATTGGTTATAATCAATGGTTCAGTGACCAAAAAAAAAAAAAAAAAAAAAAAAAATTGTTCTTACATTATTCCAAAGTGAGTCGAACACAACAACTACAATTGGAGGAGACCCGTTTCGAATTAAACCAATTAACTTTTGGAATAGCTTCCTCTATCACCCAATAACAAAACCCCTTTGGTAATTTCAAAAAGCCCTTTGATTTATCCAACCCTAATTTTTCGAATTGATATGAAAGTGGAGATGATGAATACCCTTCTGAGATTGAATCCTTCTATAAGGGATGATTTAGGTTAGTGAGAGTGACTAAATTGAGAACCCAAAACATGTCTCTACCCATTTTAAGCTTTCTTCACACCTCTTTCATCCACGTATGGCTTCTATAAGGTAGACTTAGGAGTAGTTTGGATAGTGTAGAAAGATGTTTATCACAAAAATGGGATGTTGTGAATTGGAGGTGAAGATGGCGTGAATTTCTTTTCCAGGAGAAGAAGCAAACGCTCAGTTCTCGAGTTTTTAGGGAAGGGAAATGGAAAAGAATAGGAAAGGGAAAAGAAATGGAAAAGGAAAGTAAATGTTAGTTGTTATGTTCTTGAGATAGAGGAAAGGAAAAGGAAAGTAATCATAGTCATGTTCTTGAGTGAGAGGAAAAGGAAAATAACTTGGTCAATTTACATATATGCCCTTTAATTGTTAATGTCAAATGTTTTAAAAAGGGTATATTAGTCTTTACACAACATATGATTCCGTTTCCTTTCCCTTTCCTCCCAAAAGTGGGAGGAAGATTTACTTAACAAATTTTACTCCCTATTTCCTTTCCATTTCCCTTTCCTTCTTTAAAAAAGACTCAAGAACACAAAAAACTTTCTATTTCCTTTACTTTCCTCTTCTATTTCAACTCGAGAATATTGGAGGTAGGGGAGGGGCGTGGGTAAAAGGTAGGATATTTAGGTGTATTTTTATTATTATTATTATTTAGTGTATTATATGTACCCCGTACTGTATAAATTTTTCCGTAAATGATAACGTTTTCTTACGTAAAATACTTTCCGAGTTTCCGTAAATTATAAATTTTATATTTCTAGAGACGTTTTGACGAGTGGATTAATATGGTATTATTATTACTCTGAAATTAGAAAGTAATTTCGTGCCAATTTTATTATGGTGTCGGTAGGCGTGTCGTGTCGGGACTTTGGAAAACACGAGATAACTTCTCGTTTTTGAGTTATAATGATCAGAAAATAAATAACTCGCATATTTTGATATGAGTAATAGCCGGGAAATTGACGGATTGTCACAGCGTCGCCTTTTGTTGGTGACGCCTTCTAATCGCCGTCATTAGGGTTTCGTCTTTGCCAAGTCATCACTGGGACGGCGTCACGTTGGAGCTTGTGACGCCATCAGGGTCGTAGCTGATGCCGTCTTGAGAAAGAGTTGGTCGTCTGGTGTAGAAAGTAAGTGTGACGGGCATGTGGAAATACACGTGACGACTCCAAAAGTAAACTGAGCCGTCGCTTGAGAGAGTTTGGACCATGTTTGAACCCGACGCCGTCGCCCTTGAGGTTGGGACGCCATCCTGACGACTTTTTCAGCCTTGTTTTCATGACTTAGTCGTTTCTTCATATTTTCGCTCCTTTTCGTCCAAAAATGCTTCATTCCAGCATTTTGCTTTCAAATGACTTAAAATGTGAAAAGAAACGATTTTAAGCAGTAACGGATATAAAATGTAACGATATAGGGCTTAAATTACCTCGTAAAATATATGTTTTAAATCCTTATCATGGTTTACAAAAAAAAAAAAAAAAAAAAAAAAAAACAACTAAAGTTTGTTTTGTAATTTTCCTTGTTAAGTTAGGAAATAGGAGATTTTGTGTTTTGCAAAACATTTTGTTGGAACACGCTGATTTGAACGTGATCTCTATTTTTCTTGTTTTCTACAAAAACATTTTGTGAAAAGTAAAGGTGTTTTTCTCCAACTAAACGCACCTTTAGGATTGCTTATTGAAAACAGCTTATGCGTTTTGAAAACATATAATCAATTGTTACAAAACGCGATTCTGAATAATAGTGTTTGGATTTGATTATGTTGTCTGAGATCGCAATAATCAGATAATCATATTTTCACGTGTTTGGCAAATCAGATTATTTATAACTTAGGATGTAAAATGACTAAAGAATGCTTTGTTATATAAGATTCAATTTTATAAAAATAATATGTAACACTTTTTAAAGAAAACTTGTTGAATTCTTTTCTAACCATACTGTAATAGTCACTTTTAACAAAGATAAATATCATATTTATTTAGCACTCGTAAGTACTATTTTTATATATTGCATTGCAAATATGACCCTACAACTCAACTTTCCATTTCATTCATATATATCACCACTTATCACCATCATCCTTCTCACATTCTTCAATACAACACCCTATATTTACATCTAAATTAAAAAGATTCACATAAACCAAACAAATCTTCATCTAAATTAAAAAGATGGGTCTTTGCTTTAGGTTTTGAGTCATGAGATGATGTCGGCACCTTCTCATTTCCAGTCAATCTCTACGATACTTGTCTGTGGTAGTAGAGAAAGAACATACCAATGTTTATGAGTTGGTTTTGCTATAAAAGTCTGCATCATTACATGTGGTAAAAGAAGTTATTCAAAGGGTAATATGGTAATCTTTCTTATTAGAGAAAATTATGTTTTCATAAAGCATAGCTCTACATGCTTTTCCAAAACTACGTTTTGGAGTACTCAAAAAGCAGAAAATTGATTATCATAGTATTTTTCCAAACACTGCAATACAAATTATTGCGTTTTTAAAATGCAATAACTAGATAATCCAGTTCATATCACAATCCCAAACACCCCCAAAATCAGTTTACGAACCACATTTTTGTAATTGAATTTGCATTCTCGATTTAATCATTATGTCAACCAAACACGTTATAGAATAGAATTTAATTTCAATTACTTCATAGTTCTAAAGATTTCGCGAACCAAACTGGACATAAGATTAGAAAATATGTTGAATTTATTCATTTTTATTAACTTAACATTGTATGTGTGTGAAGAGACATTCTTTATTGAATTTTTGTTATGGAAAACACTTTGATTGAAAACGTTAGATATGTCAAAATTTCCTTCAATTTTTTATAATTCAGGAGTCTCGTGTTATTGTTATGTGTAAACATATGATTTCATAAATAATTGTCAATATAAATCTTTATATATAATAAATGAAAAGTTTTTTGAATGTCATACCCCTAATTCTGACGTCATAAAGCCACGTTTCACACTATTACACCCCTATTTTTTTGCAAAACCAAACTACCAAATATATTATTAGATCCAAATGTTACACCACAGGATAAATTGAAACATACAAATTTCATCAAATCTATACGTTACATAATCAAAAAAGTTATGAATCTATATGTTTCACAACCATTATCCAAATCAGAGCAACATGAAATACTTAACCCATTAAAATCGGGTAGTCAAATTCATGTAGGTTGAATTTGTTTTTGGTTCAGGTATGTATAGTTCTACTTATATAATTATAATATGTTGGTATGTATAGTTTATATTTTTTAAATTTTTTATAAACCCTAATCAAATTGGGGGTTTTGCCTAAGAGCTTGATTTCGCTGATTTTGTTTTGATTATTAATTTTAATTAGGAATTAATTTGTTGATAATTTACATTTTCAATATACTTTATGTGATTTTAATTTCGGATTTATCCGTGAAATTAGGATATAATGGATGCCACAATGATTTTTTAGATAATGTTTCACTAAAACTAAGTTTAAATTTTTTCAACTGATCTTCTCAACTTGATTATCCGACTTTTTTGTGATATTTACAGTATTGATAGTCAAATTAAATTAACCTCATTTTAATCCATGTTAGGCATTTGAGCTTATTACCTAAATAGTTTTTGAATAGCCTATTTTGATTTTCCTTACTTGTGTCATTGGTTAGAGGATGTATTATAGTCTCATGTTTGTTTTTTTATTATTGCTCTTCCATGAAGTGAGGGTTCTCAGACACATATAGTCAAATTAAAAAAAAGAAAAGAAGAAGAAGATATAATGGATGCAACATTAACAAAAGGCTGAAACCATTCATATTTACAGTTCCTGTCAAGTACCCATTTTTTTTCCTTCAATCAACTGTGTTAATTTAATTTGTCAATCCCTAATTTTGTAACCTATGTTTTAATCGGAGGGCTTATGTCGATCATGGTTCTATCCATTTTTTTGTAATGATTGACGAACTGGTATGTATATCTGATGTATATCATTGCTACTCATTATTCTCTTTATGCCCATTACCTGTTTGTTAAAATGCCTCAGTTAATTCAAGTATTGTGTTTATTGTTTATATGTAGTTAATCAAGACCTCACCCAAATCAAGCTTATGAATACTTTTATTTGCTCTATGGTTGTTGGGTTTACTTGAAATCCAGTGAGTTATGAAGCCTCGAAAAGCCACGCGTGTTAATGGAGATAACTTTTTACTATGGCATTGTTTTGGGTAAGCTTTTTGTATGAATAATTTTTATACTAAATGCAACTATATTTACTCTATTTCAGATAACTTAAATGTCTATAGCTTGCTATGTTATCACGAAATCTAATGTTTGCTTATCACAAAATCTAATGTCCTTAATCTTTCTTGTCCAGAACTCCACGTATACTCAATAAAACTGAAAAGCTCAAGCCATAATTGCAAAAATAAATCCCAGCTTTGCACAGCCTAAGTGACCATCTAGGTAAGTGCCTCCTCACTACTTTGGTTATTCTAAAAATAATTATTTGTGGATTTCTCTGGTTACTTAAGGGTGCTTAATCAGCCACCCAAGAATTAAGTACCTGAATCCTACCACTTTGATTAGCAACTATTGTTACATCAAGCATTTCAAATTAAGTAAAACAAATACCGGCTAGGCTGTCAACTACTTAAGGTAAAGTTAGCGAGTACTAATATGAACTGCATATGGTTCTGCTTATACCTTATATAATTAAGCACTAAAGAAGTAACTTGGAGTGCTTACAACTGCTTTTAAGGTTTTGGAACACAAATATAAGCATATTTATATGTCTATGAGCAGTAATAGAACTTAAAAAGCTAAATGAGCCATGTGCTGCAAAGAATTATGCTTAAAGAGGTCGGAAGACTTTCAATCATTATATAAATATGAACAGTTCACTTGTATTCACGGCAATATATAATAGAAATAATATATGTTACTAAAACATATGGAATATGTAATGATACTTCGAAAAATGTTTAAATACTCTAATAAGTAGGAGACAATGGTGCAGATATAGTCATTATATACCAAGAATAATCCCTTGGGCACCCCCGTAGTAAGATCTTGTCAATGTCCTGAATCTTTCTTGTCAAGCTATATTTACTTGATTTAAGATAACTTAAATGTCTATAGCTTGCTATGTTATCACGGAATCTAATGTTTGCTTATCACAAAATCTAATGTATGCTTCTTTTTGGCTTACACTTTGGTGTAGATGCATTGTTAAAAGTATATAAGCTTTTTCGATGCATTATTAAGAGTATATACAAATATGCTTTTTGATACATATCAAAATTCAAGAAGAAATGGGTGTTTGGGCAAGACTGGTGTTTGGAAAGTTAGAATAAGGATATAATGGTCATTTTATGTCGGGAAGGGATGTAATCTGCTAAAAGTTTTCCCTCATAGGGATGATAGTTGCCAAAATAGATGAACCACGATGATAATAAATGCAAATAGTGCTAACGGATGATTAGTGTCAAATTTAACAAACCACATGGATGACTTTTGCAGTTTACTCTATAGAATGTGATATACGGAAGATGCTTTGTTGGTCTAATTTTAATGACACCACACAACAACTCATACTTGGATTGTGATGTTTTGACAAATGTGAGTTGCATACTCTTTCATGCAGCTAGCATTGTTTTCAATAACCATATAGTCTATTGTGTGCGCTTGGCAGTTGTTCATGTAAATAGCAATACAAGGACTTTGAATCATCGATTTTTTTAGTAAATACTAATCATAGGAAGGTTACTTTGTGTTGTAAGTTTTTCCTGGTACATAAATGGTTTCATTATTACCTAATAATTGTTTTCTTGAGATATACAATTAGATATCATGGATAAATTATGACTTATCATAACATGGGATTAGTGCAGAGCATTCCTTTTATTATAGTTAAAATGTACACTAATATACTACGTATATTCACAACTAATTTTATGTTTTTGTATCTCACCTTACAAGAGAATGTCTAATAATAAGGTGATTGATTTTCAGTCATTGAAGGTTACAACAAGCATTTGTGTCAAATGATTGGTTGTGCAACGTAAAGGTGATATGATTGCTCAAATCGAAGACTTGATGATTGTGTTACTGAGTCGGTTATATAACTAGAACACATATAAGTACTGTAGCTATAATTCCAAGAATGTAACTTAGTTCTTTATATGAAAGGCTACCCTTGAATATTAATAGAAGACTATTTCATGTTTGTTTTGCATTGACTTACAACAACAATCAAGGGAAATCTCTATCGAATGTTGGAATTTATTTTGCCAAACTTGTATTCACACATGAACAACTTTATATTGCAGTTTCTACTCTTAAAAGACGCAAAGGTTTGAAGGCATTTATCAACCACTGGATGTTTTTACCGAATTTGATCATTATTAATTTCTTAGTATGTCAATTCCTCTAGATAGTTATATGGTTATAGCTCAACTTGATAATCGTATAAGCTAAAGGGAAAAAAAAGTGATCTTGTGATTATTTTTATTTTTATTTTTCCCAAAAGTCACATAAGCTCACAAGCCTGTTTAATAAGGTAAGGCAAACACCCACATACTTGACCCATATGTCATGTGAATGTTTTATTTTAACAGAGTGATGATGCACATGTATTGTATTTTTCGAGTTATGTTTTCTTGTAATTTTCTTATTGACACCCACGAAACCCGCGGGTCTATAGTCTAGTGTATGTTATATTATACACACATACACCAATACTTACCAGCTTGTGATTTCAGGTTATTTTTTACAAGCTCAATTTTTTTTTCAACTTAATTTAAAATATGTGAGCAGTGAGCATATAAAAAGCTTGTTATATCATAACAAGTTTATATAAACCCAACCACTTAAGGGTGGTCTAGTGGGAAAAAGCTTTGATTATCATTCTAAAATGTGTGAGATATCAAGTTCAGTTTCTGCAAGATGCAAATAACCTTAAATGGCCACATCAATCTTTTAAAAAAGGAGGGCTTTACATGGTTTGAGTCTGTGTGACGGTGAATTCAAACTCTATTAATTAGTCGGTCAAAAGATCGGAAATCATGATTAAAAAAAATGTTTATATGAACCCATAGTCTTAAAAATTTTAAAATTAGCCAAAAATTAGAGCTCATAAGCGTCTGTGAACGATCAGTCTTAAAAACTGACGATTTAATACATTAAATGCATAATACATTTAAAGACTAAAACGGTGGAATGACTCAAGTTTCTGCTCATTGTTGGAAAGTTTTCAAAACTATCACGAACGAAAACCCTCTCAAAAGCCTTTTAAAATAGAAAAGTTTTCACAAATCGACGATGGATGATGCCTAAGTTGATAAGCTCACGAATATAAGTTTAAACAAAACCCCCTAAAGAAAAATACATTTTGGCTTCTTTTAACAATCGTATAAATACCAAACACCCCTCCATAAACTCCACAAACATCTGCCCCCAACAACAAAACAAAACAAACCCTAGCTCCAAAATCTCAACCAAAACCAAAACCAAAACATGTCATACGACGACGTAGAGATCGAAGACATGGAATGGAACGAGGAGCTAAAAGCCTACACATACCCATGCCCATGTGGCGACTTGTTCCAAATCACCAAAGAAGATTTAAAAATCGGTGAAGAAATCGCCACGTGTCCCAGCTGTTCGCTTTATATAACTGTTATTTATAACATGGAGGATTTTATGGATAAGAAACCTAATACCAAGATTGAGCCTCCTAAACAACAGCCTGTTGCTGTTGCTTAAATCTTATATCGTTTCGGTTTCGGTTTACGGTTGAGTCGGTATCGTTTTTATGATTGCTAATTTGTATTGGTGTGATTTGGATTTAAAGTTTTGTATGGTAGCAAATTTTGATGATGGGAGTTGAGTTAATGAATACATGATTGGTTGTTGTTTATGCTTTGTTTTTATGTATTGCTGTGATTCTGTTGATGTTTGGGATGGTGTTTTCGACTGCGTAATTACTTTGATGTAGAAGAAACATTTTTTTGATAAGCTGGTAGGGAGCTGCTTGTTTTAGGGGGTGTTTATGAGCTTATTTGATTTCGGCTTATATTTCATAAGCCCTAATTTTCTAGCTTATTTTGGACCTGCGGACTTATATAAGCCTAAAAGTCTTCAAATAAGCCGGAAAATTGGGCTTATGAAATATACGCCGAAATCAGCTCATAAGCCTACATATAAGCTTAAACTAACTCCCCCGAAATTGAAGTTAATTTTTTCGCATTCTTGATAAAAAACATTACATAAATTGGATTTGATTGAGAATCTCAAACAAATGTTTTTTAATATTGTTACGACATTTTTACAAAATAAGCAAATTCTAAACACCTTCTTGATATAATTTTGTGTTTGAATGTTTTGATTATATGATGGAAGGTTGGCTGTAGCTTGAATGAAATATGGGTCATTGAGGTTTTGTCTATGATTGCTGATGCACTTGTAAGTTGTAATGTGGCTTGAAGTATACTGTTAATTTTTAGCTTATTAATATAAAATTGAAAACATAATTCTTGGATAGTTAGATCATAAATTTGTTTATGATAAAAGCTTTGTAGCATATTTAGGGAAATAAACGTTGTATAAGAATTTAAATGCTACGAGCTGTGCTTCCGTTGCCTTAGTCCAAGTCTAATTGGATAGGGGAGTGACTTCTGTTTAGAACAGAAAAGATTAGTCACAAACTCACAATAGCGCAACTGAAGTAACAGCTTGCACGCCTGGACAAAAGGGGCCTTGGTAAGATGTGTGAGCTATTATCTTACTAATATTCTCATCTCGTGGTTAAGCATATAGGCTTCTTTACGTAATGATTGTACATCTCTGGATTGATTTTCTTAAAGCTTTACATGCACATGCCTAATGATTGTTTGTACATCTCTCGCTCTATTCTCATGAAAAATTGTGTAGCTTGGGAACTAGATCGACAAAAATTTTGTGCTAGCCTGTTACAAATTTTTGGAAATAATATCTTTTCTTTTGTATGTTTTAAGTTTCAATTAAGTCTGCTGATAACATTGGTTGTATGCAATCATAAATTCTTTTTAAAAGTTGTCCAGAATTGGTTCTTTGAATGCGTAGTCCCCAAGCAAAAAGAGGAAGAGATTCTTTGGGACTTTTAGCTTTACTATATTGGAGAAATCGTCTTTTCCTAGTAATGTGTTTTTAATCTGAACATTCCCGTCCACTACTAGTTTGCAACTCTAGTTCTTTAATTGGTCCTATGAGAACTATTTCTTATTGTTATATTTTAGAGCTATCCGAGCTCTCAAATTTAGCTCAAATCTTCCTTGCACCCGGCTCATAAAGAATCAGCATGCTAAGGGGGTTGGGTAAAGCCAAGCTCTGTTAGATTCATATGCAGCTATCCTTACAACCCTATAGATTGTTATATCGAAAAAGATTTAGATGAAATTTCTGGAACTGCTATTTTTCATATCTGATATAAACAGATCATAAATGTGACAAGAGTGATGGCGAGTGAGTGTCGAAAGAAAAGATGGTGTCAAAATCATTTTTGACCCATTATTCAGACTTGTTTGCCCCACCCATTTTGGCAATTCTACCATTTCTGATGCGAATTCATTCATTAACAAACAGAGCCATCAACATATATAGATGGCCAGTACAAAAGAATTGGTTCAGCCAACCTAGATTGCAGTTTAACTATACTTTCTAACATGTTCATACTACCTTAATAGTAATTCACTTAAATTCGGCATTATCATAACAGGACTGGTTGTAATTACGCCTTGTACCCAAAACATGATTGATTTAAGAAAACAGCAAACTACTATCAAGCACTGCAATGTCTGCATCTAATCTTCTTCACTTGTCTGATCTTCATCGTCGTTGTCATCATCGTCATCTTGAGAATCAGATTTGTAATCTGAATCAGCATCATCATCGTCTCCTTTAGATTTCTTTTTAGGATCATGAGGTTTGATGCTTTTCTCAACAGGAACATGTTTGCCATCTTCACCCTTGTTAACATCATCTTTGTCATCCAACTGTTTGCCATCATCATTTATATTATCATCCTTGTCATCCATCAGATCACCTTCTTCATCTGTTGGTAAGTCCTCTATGTCTTCTTGTTTTCCATTAGGCCCACGGGTGTGTATGAGGTAATGAGCTACTGACTTGTAGCCAAGGTGTTTTGCCTGAAAATGTAAACAACATTATTACTCACTACAAAAACCATCGCATTTCACTTTCTTTATTAGTCCCTCTATACAAAAAAGGCAACTCTCAACACCGCTGCTTTCCTCAAAGTCTATCCAATATTACAACTTTACCCTGTACTGATCGTTATGACTTATAAAATACTCCTTATTAACCAATGAATAGCTGCCCCGTTCTATCCGTATTATTATATCTTTGAGAAATTTTAAAATCTATTGATACCTTAAATGTATGAAGGGTCAAATTATCCTGCTGTTAACTAAAAACTGCATCAAATGTAGTAATGCACAAATCTTAACTGTGTGTTTTTGCTAAACCGTGGGGCGGGTGGAGTATCAATAACATCAATTCTGGTCCATAGAATTCCTCAAATTCATAGATCACCATATGAGTAAAAGAGTAAAAGCAGATCTACAGTTTTAATCCTATGAATAAAGTAACACAAGGTTGATGAGGTTAACCTTCCTGTAAATATTTCCAGTCGGCTCCCATCCTTTCACTCTGCGACAACGACTGCAGTTGCATATGTCTCTACAGACGGACAAACCCAATCTGGGTTCGCATTTGCCTCTTCAACATTCTCTCCGTATCTGTACAAAGGACCAGAAAGGCTTAGAAGACGACCAAAGTCTTAAGTGCAACTTATTTCTAAGGCAAAAAAGACAACTATTAGAGTGCTTCACATTTTTAAGCTGCAATCTTACATATAATACGAATATTATTTTCTTCCATGTCTAATCAAATTAAGCAACATTACTGCAATATGGGCATTTTACAGAAAAAAATCCAATCATTTTACTCATTGTTGGTCATTTATGTTAGCAAACTTGAAAGAAACAGACAAATTTGATCCGGTTTTACAGAGTATGAGAATGTGATCAATAAACCTCTATGCTGGCTGGAGCATGTTTGTGAAAGTACAGTAACGAATATGTTAAAAGTAAGTTACAGTTTTTTGGGTAAAGGGTTTTTACCCTGGTAAATGGAGTAAGTTACAGTTTAGAATCATTCAATCTGAAAAGAAGTAAGATACGAAGAAAATGTTTGGTTTCCACTAAGATAACTTAATCTCGTACTTACCTTTGGAACAAGCAATCGCCACAGAACTGCCCTTGAACACACTTACACTTCAAGCACTTTGTACGAAGACCCAGAGTTTTCTGCCTGCAAAATATCAATCTAGCGGGTGAGTATATACTTACTGTTTTCTGTAAATGAGCTCCGAGACATTATTCCAATTAAACATATGGCAATTTGTCAAAGAACTTTATTGGCCTCTATTTTGTTCCTTCAACTGTGATTGTTTGTTAGTAGAGGACTGTTAGCTTGAGAAATGACAACCCCATTTCTGAATTGGCACGGCGAATGATGTTCACATATTTGGTTGAGTAGACCAGAAAGTCTTATTTATTTGACGCAAACAGAAACAGAATGGATTGACATCATAATTATACAAAGGTTCATTACCGTACATTTACTAATACCGTAGGTTGAGGATTCACGTTATAAGCGTTCT
Source organism: Chrysanthemum lavandulifolium (assembly GCA_022545495.1). Lineage (NCBI taxonomy): Eukaryota > Viridiplantae > Streptophyta > Magnoliopsida > Asterales > Asteraceae > Chrysanthemum > Chrysanthemum lavandulifolium. The sequence goes on from CM040239.1 coordinate 60,057,801, forward strand.
AATACAAAGCTGTGTTTGGGTGTTTTCTCTTAATGACGCACAGGCTTGATAAATTCAGTTGAGGGAAACAAAATTAAAAAAACAAGAGCAGTGCTTCAAGAATTGATTCACGATACTATGTATCTGACTTAGAAACTCTATAATAAACATAAAATACAGACTCTATGACAAAATATATCTAAGTATTACATTTTACGTTCCAAGCATTTCTTCATCTTGTATGCAAAAAGACTGATAGTACATCATTAAGAGCCATACACTCGAAGTGCGTTAATAAGACTCATGATTTGTAACCTTATTTGTGCTACCCTTAAAATAAAAAAATTAACTCACATGTTTTAAAGACCATTTTTAGCGAGACCTCTATTTCCTACTTTCTTACAAGTTCAAAGACATCATTGTTTGCTTTTTCACAAAACTTGTTTTATGTATCCGTTGGACATTTTCTATGCCTTCAGTTGCTTGTTCCAGTGAATTGAATTTTAAAAAAGAAACATACAAATATTAGGATTGGAAAAATATAACCAAAAAAATAAGGAATTCAAGAGTCTAAACCTGCATTGATGGCAGCTCTTTCCATCATGTGCATCATACATACGATTCCCCTCTTCATCATAGCCATCCACTCCAACTATCCAGGGTTCTTTGTGATCACCCAACATCTTTTCATGCTCTTCAGTATAAACTTCCGGGTTTGAACCATCCTTTATCACAATTTTTACATCCTTGATAACCTTTTCTTTTGGAGTGGGCTTCTCAAAATAACTCACGGTGGGAATCGTCATTATCCTGCATAACATTAGAGAAGTGTAAGAACAATCATGCCATTTAAGGGGAAAACCATGTGTATCAAAACTATTCCATTACAACAAGAACAACTCATTTCGAATGTTTTGTTGCAATGGGCAAAGAACAGTTATCAAATGTGTTACTGACTTTTTACGAGATTATTATTATAAGTCAAACAAGTCGTAATAACTACCAACCCACGATTTTTTTGTTCCCTTACACAAGAATACCCATTGAACTGCAATCCTTTTTTATCTAATTATTAATCCAAGCCACTAGGTTTGCAATAAATCACCAAAGAAGAATTTAGGACTAAATTAAAACAAACAAAAAAAAAAAAAAAAAAAAATACAAGAATTGTTTGGAATTAATATAATATGACCAGACAACCTTTGAGTTTTAATTTATAAGCAACTCTGAAACGCATATTCAATGAAGATAGTTTCCTCCTCAGTATTCTCCTAGCAAATATGTAATTCACGTTTTAATATATTAAATTCCACTACAACTCCAAAACAAAACAAAAATAAATGAAAAAAGCATTTGCATTGACCTGTGGAGAGGATATATATTAGTGATAACCGAGCAACGTTTACATTTTCCCTAAGTAAATAGAATACCATGATAAGATTTTCTTTGAAACTCACATATTGATTAACGACTGGTATGTCCAGTTTCACAAAGATACCGAGCGCGAGCCTAAATGCCTTCCATAATACCCAACTTAAGATTTAACGCCACCTAATAGTAACTTGCTTTCTACTTTTGGTCACTTTTCTTATTTACATTCTAATAGTAACTTGCTTTCTATTTTTGGTCACTTTCTGACACTCTAATCAAATAATCTGTAAGGTGGTGTTTGTTTAAGCTTATTTTTAGGTGTACGAGCTTATGTTTCGTAAGCTCATTTGTTTTGGCTTATTAGTATAAGTAAATTTCAATATAAGCCAAAACAAACGAGCTTAGGAAACATATATAATCCAAAACCACATAAACTCGTAAGCCAAAAAAAATAGACTTAAACAAGCACCACCTAAAGTAAACCACAATTACAACAACAATATCTAATCGCGCCAGAAGTAACTAATAAACCGCATATACATTATCATAATCACAGTTTCAGCTTCACATAATTAACAATATAAACATCACAGTTCTATATAAAAATAATTAAAAATTAGACCTAGAAGAGCGCCTTGGTTCATCAGATGACGTCACAACCGGCTTCTGAGGGCGTACAGGTTTCGGCTTGGGCTTGGGCTTTAAGTTACGAGAGAGTTCCATAATCCCAAGCTTTTGCATCCGAAGAAGATTCTCTTTGATCCTTTGCTCTCGTGATTGTTCGTACTCCGCCACTCCTCCGTCACCGGCGCCGGTGGTGGTGGTGGCTGTGGTCTTCTTCTTCTTGCTCACCATTTTGGGCGGTGAGTTGTTGGGATTGTGGTGTTGTGAGAATGTGAATGTTCTAGGGTTATGAGTACGGTTTTGACTTGATTGATGAAGTGAAATGAAATGGCGGGAAATTGGTTTTGGGGTTTGGGGGGAATAAGGTTTTATCGGGTCGGAAACATATTTTGGGAGGTTTGTTTAAGCTTAGGGAGGTAACTCTCTAGCCTAGGTTATTTTGTTCTCCACCCTCGGCTCACTCCATTTAGATTAGAGTACTCTCAATTAGGGGTGTCATTCGGGCTAACGCGACCCGAGTCAATTCGGGTCGGGTCAATCGGGTTCAAATGTATATTTGGGTCAATCGGGTCAATTGAATTGACCCGAGTTCTAAACAATGTCGGGTTCGGGTATGTTTTTTTAGCCTTGACCCGACCCGAACCCGACTAACCCGGCTCAACAACACTTTTACAATGTTAAAAACTCGGGTTGACCCCGAATTAACCCGACCCGAGTTGACCCAAACCCGAATTGACCCGGCCCGAGTTCTAAACAAGGTCGGGTTCGGGTATGTTTTCTTAAGGCTTGACCCGATTTGACCCGACCCGAGTTGACCCGAACCCGACCGGGTCAACCCGAATAACACCCCTACTCTCAATGATAACACGAGTTAAACTTTAACATCGTGCTACGTCAGCGTCACATCAGCTTTAACATTTCACCTTAACTCACCCAAAAAACAACCACAATCATAACATCTCAAGTTAAACTTTAACACACCAACAATTTATAAAAACAACCCCTCATTTAAAGGCGTAAATGAAAAAAAAAAAAAAAAAAAAAATGAAATAACGCCCGTTGCATGCTTAATGCCGGCCAAATAACGCCACTTTAACGCCGTCTTCGAATGGTTAACGCCGAATAACGCCGGTCCGGCGTTAACCATCGGACATGCTCTTAGAGCATTGTTTTTTATGACGTTATGTTTCGTATTTTTTGTTCGTTTAACATTTTTGACTTATTTAACTTTATATTTTATGTTCCGTATTTTTAGTTTTATAGTTTTTAAAAAAAATGAAAAATATGAGGAGGGTGCCACTTGTAATTTTAAGGATAGATATAACCTTCCCCTTAAGCTTATTTTTGTGTTCCTGGGAGGAGGGAGCCACACCTAATACCCTGGTGCCACATCACCTCTATCCAATAAAACCTTCCAACTCAAAACTACCTAATTTTACCCTAACACTACCCTAAGTGGAGGGTGGTCACCTAAGACCGATTTTTTTTTTTATTATTATTATTTTTTTTCATACATAAATCACATACAATATTTAAAATAAAACATACCATTCCATTAAAAAAAAAAAAAAACATTACATAATACTTAAAAACTACAACTTAAAAATTGTGTTTTGAGTTTTTATTTTACCTCTTCTTGGATCCATGGTTTTGAGTTTTTTAAAGATTAGTGTTTGTTTTTATTTGTGGTTTGTGTGTTTTTATTTTGAAAAAATGAGTTGAAAAGGTTTGGTTTTAAAGGGGATTATTTATTTTTATTTTTTTTTTTGTGTGGCCTACCAGCCGTTATACCCTCCCAACGTTCCATTTTTTCAAATACAAACACTATCCAAGCTCGGCTTCTTATACCGATTTTTATACCCGATTTTGATACCCTAGGTGGTGGCGGCGGTGTTACCGCTCGGGTAAGGGTACCCGAATCCCTTACCCGAGACCACTCCCTCCTCCCTTATTGACGAGTACAAAATTATTAGTAAACGCATAAATTAATCTATACTACTTTATAATGCATTTAGGCCTTTTAAAATTAGAAGGTTTAAAAATTCAGACTTTTTTACTTGTTTATTATGGAAAAAATTAAAAAAAATAAGATAAGGACCTCCAATCATTGAGTGACATGTGTTCTTCTCTAACTAAAAAATAACAAAAGGGAAGAAATTTAACAAATTAAAATAAAGAGTTACAATGAATGACACATGCCACTTCCTAACTAATTAATCACCTTTATTTTTAAATTTAAATATCTTTAATCCGTTTAATTTTTTATGATCTAATTTCACCATATTTTTAAAAATTTTGTCTTTTTAATTCAACATCTATTTTGATATATTTTATGAGTTTTTTAGTAATGGGAAGAAACGGAGTTGAAAAGAGAAAACTTACTTGAATTAGGCGTAAAATGAAAAACATTTGTCATTCTGAAAATAATTATCTGGACTGCCATGCGATGGCATTCTTGTGCACTTCTAATCATACAATATGCACTTTTAATTCTTTTAAAATATATATACTTTTAGTGTTAAAATAATAAAATTTCATTAACAAAACAAATTTGTACATTATGAATCTTTTTCGTGCATGCCCTGTGCATTAGGTATGTCCACCTCTCATTAGTAGTAGCAGTAGTTATTTGTTTCACAAACACCTAATTTAATTGTATTAGTGATTATAAAATAGCGCTTTTAGACTAAAACAAATCACTAAACGCTACTTGCCAAACGAGCTTTCATTTTCAAACGACAAATGCTTGCCAAACATACATGCTTCATGTTTTTCGGCTTTTCTTTAGCTTACTATCACTTAGATACAAAAATACGCCCATCGCTTGGAAAGATAACTTAGAAAAGATAAGCTTATAGACTATAATCTCAATTTAATAATCTTATAAGCCAAAAAAGATACGTCAAGTTTAATGGAGCTTTCTAAAAACTAATTTGATTTTACTACAAAATAAAAAATAAAAATACTAGTGGTCAAAGTTATACAAGGTTAATAAGGCACGAGAGTTTTACAAGCCGCATATGTAGCTGAGTCGAAAGTGTACTCGAGTAACTCGAGATAAAATCAGCTCAACTATAACCAGTGAGATTTTAGAAGATTAGCTTAACTCAATCATACAGTTAAATCAGATGGATTTTAGTATGCAATAGTATGAAAGTTCGGACTCGGACCCGAGCTCGATTATTAAATGAGCCATAACTTAAGTTCGAGGTCGTTTTAAGCTTTCACTGAGACAATCATGAGCTTTTTACGTACGGTTTGGCTCATTTCCACCCTAGATAAAACTAACCCATCTAGTGGCTCTTAACACTGGGTAAAATTTCGGAACTATTGTCACTAAAACGCAATAGGTTTCAAGTTTCAATCATGTTTAGGGCAACGTAACCTCAAAAGAGAAGGTTTTATATGGTTTGAGTTTGTGTGATGATAAGTTCAAGCTTGTGTAGATCGGTCGACAAAAATGTTAGAAACCATAAAAATATGGTAAAATCATCCCAAAAGGCTTTGGAGTTTTTAAACAAATTTGCATATTAGAAGATGTCATGCAAGATACTTGAAGACTTGAAGTTCTTTTTTTATTTATAATTATAAATGATTGAACTACTTTGCCCATCAGCAAAAGACATTATTGTGAATGTATGGTCTTCAGCAAGTCTAAAAAATGAAGGTAAAAGAAAAAAAGTAATGATAAAATGGAGAGTGACAAATATACATTGAAGGTGAAGATAATTTCATTTTTTCAAAGCTAAAAAGTCAAAATAATACATTCACAAACAGATTATGTATGCTAGAAAACAGACCCAAGATCTTATAATTAGAAACAAACTAATTTCTTTTGTCCTCTCATTTACGTTCACAAAATCATGCGAGTATCACGCATTGTCTTTGGAAATAAACTCAAATTGTGTTCTCATTAAATCTAGTGGTAAATAAGAATTTGTTCCTAAATGTAGATTCAATAACCTAAAACAACATTTCATCATTCTTCTTTGCATTGTATATGGAGTACCTGTAATGTAACCACATTTTAGCCAAACCAAACTGTACCCAAAATCATCCAATATGAAAGCATTATGTTGCTTTCTTTTCCTCTCTTTTCTTTCCATAAGTTCGTCGCGGTCGTTATCTTTACCTTTAAACAACGCTTATGCAGCCACGCGTCGTCACCTAGCCCAAACGAATGATCAAAAAACACATATATTTGATTTCAATTTTGATTTCCATATCGATGCTCGTTTTCATTTCCCTAATCCGCGGTTAAAGCTAGCTTACGGGGCTCTCCAAGAATGGAAAAAGTTTATCTTTTCGGACCCGGGGAACATATTCAGTAATTGGGAAGGGGACGATGTTTGTTCGTATAATGGCATATTTTGTGAAAAAGCGCCTGATAATCCAAATGTGTTAACGGTTGCGGGTATTGATCTTAATCATGCTGATATCGCGGGTCAGCTTGTCCCACACCTCGGCTTATTAGCTGACCTTAGTGTATTCCATATAAATTCTAACAGATTTTGTGGCATTGTCCCGGAAAGCTTCTCAAAACTTACAATCCTTCACGAGTTTGATATAAGTAATAACCGGTTCGTGGGCCCGTTTCCTAATGTCGTATTGGAAATGACTAAACTGAAATACCTCGATATTCGATATAACAATTTCGAAGGAGCATTGCCTGCGAAACTATTTGATAAAGACCTTGACGCAATATTCTTGAACGATAATCGATTTTCTTCCAATATTCCAGAAAACATAGGGAACTCGAATGCTTCTGTTATAGTGTTGGCGGATAATGGTTTTACTGGTTGCATCCCTCAAAGCATGGGTCGTATGACCCATTTAGATGAGGTTATTTTCGCGAATAACCAACTTACCGGGTGTGTCCCTGACGCATTAGGAATGCTTGAAAACATAACGGTTTTGGATTTGAGTCGGAATAAATTTGTTGGGCAAATTCCTCAAGGTTTTGAAGGACTAAAAGGTGTTGAGATGCTTGATATCGCGCATAATGAGTTAATCGGTACGGTTGTTGAAAGTGTCTGCACATTGCCGAAACTAGTAAATTTTACCTTTACGGATAATTATTTCAATGGGTTAGAACCGAAATGTGAAAAACCGGTTAAGCAAGAGGCTGTGTTTGATGACCGAAATAACTGTTTGAAGGCGAAACCTAATCAGAAAGACGAGAAAACGTGTTCACCGATAGTAAATAGACCGATTGATTGCGGATCTTTAGGGTGTAAGGGACCGGTCCCTAAACCACCTCAAATACCGGTCCCACAACCACCAAAGGTCGATCCATCACCACCACCACCAATTATTCCCGCATCGCCACCAGAAGAGGAACCCGATAGCGATGAAGAGGCCGGGAGAAGAAAACCAAGGAGGAGACCTCCACCACCACCATCACCATCACCACCACCACCGCCACCACCCGTTAATCCGCCACCCACACCTAAACCGCCTCCCACACCGGTCCCACCACCTCCAACACCGGTTAAACCCCCACCCGTCCAATCTCCTCCGCCACCGCTTCTTTCCCCTCCCCCGCCACCTGTCCATCCCCCTCCACCGCCACCTACTCATTCCCCACCACCACCCGTATTCTCGCCACCGCCACCCTTATTATCTCCACCACCACCAACACCAGCAATACCTCCACCTCCACCGCCACCACCACCTGTCCAATCACCTCCACCGCCAAAGCCGTTTGACGAAATTGATCTTCCGCCATATATTGGCGCCAGATACCCGTCACCACCACCACCCATATTTATCGGATACTAAATGCTTAGAAATAAAACATTAGAAAACTTTTTGTACATGTTACTACTAAGATTGTTAGTACAAAAAAAGAATTGAACCACTAACTTTGGTCTAGATACTAGCTAGAAACAAATTCGCATGACCAGTTCCATTAACGCTCCATTGATGCAAACAGTACTACACAAAGAACAGGATCGAGATTCTTTTTAATGTTTCGCGTTTTTTTTAATTCTTTTACTAGTTTTTAGATTAAGTGGTACCTTGTGTTTTATTAAATTTCTAGAGATGTATAATTGTAAGTTCAAAGTTGTAAGAATGATTGGGCAGATATCACAATGTTTACGCATTACGATTTAGTAAGTTCAGACTAATTTCCAACTAGTTAATCGAGCTGAACACGTGAAAATTAACCTGCTGTGCAATGAAATGCATAACATGTTCAGCCACAAGTAACCACACAACGTTATTCTTGAGTGTCAACAAAACAGAAGAAAATATCGTTTGGAACTACTCGACACATATACAAGTTGAGTTGGGTAATGTATCACAGAATAGGACGCGTTGATTCGTCTCAACTCTCAAGGATGCAGAGAAACATATTGCAGACTTGGTAATATGCTACTTAAACTTACTCGCTATAAGATCTTCATCTAAAGGCGATTGCTCGCTAAGAAGCACAATAATAGAATTCATAACATCTGTCTATAAACTTATAGAAACATAAACTCAAATCAAATCATGTCAATGACAACATAGTGTTTGCTTACTTTGCTATGCATAAAAAGTCTTGTAGCACAAATGTGTTCCTTATATAAGGATTCTGTCTGAATCTGAATGTTTGATCTAAGGATATTTTTGTCAAGCTATAATGATCCTTTTTTTTAACAACTGATGAAACTGTGAAAGAATGTCACAAATGAAATCTTAAATAGCTGAAAAAAAAAGTAAAAAATATAGGGGCATTCCGAGAATTGAACTCGGGACCTCTCGCACCCTAAGCGAGAATCATACCACTAGACCAAATGCCCTTTTGTGTTGGTAAAGTTAAAACGAAGATGCTAAAAAAAGTGGTTACACGATGAGCCATGAGCAAATCTTAATATTTATAGAGCGTGGTTCTAAAAGGTTTGCAAAGGTTTCATAAAGACGTGAGTTTTGATTATGCCGTCACGCCGTTTTATGCTACATCTTTTTGTAAACTTAATATATATGAAATATATCATAAATATATAAATAAATATTTTCATATTTTGTGTCGATTTATGTCACGTCTTATAAACGCAAAAGCTTCGCCTTAACTGCAAAAACGTGAGACTTAATCATCACGCCACGCTTCACGCTATTTATAACCTTGGTATAGACTCATGTCTTCTTTCGAAATATGCTAAGTTGAACAGATTTTAGAAACCCAATAATTACAATCTCTTTGTTAATGTGAAACGATTTATATAATAGCATATACTCACCCTCTATAGTTCAACACGTATAATTTGTATGGAGAATAAACCTTTTCATTTTAAACCACATGTTACTAATTTGGGCATGATCACATCAATTATGTGAGACGCACAAAGTGTGTGTTTGTTTCATTAAGATGTTTTGGGTCTGAATCTGACTACCACATCTTACTAGTAAGAGGTGGCTAGAAAGTCTAAATCGAGCGAAATAATGTTGTTTGTTTTGTATAATTGTCCGAATGATTTTAAGTGCTCGTTTTTGCAATTTGTTTATTAAACCAACGCAATGCGATAATAAGTAACTTATGTAAATATGAAACAAGACTTTTATCATAAATATAACATAGTTAATAAACAATCAAATATATTATATGAAGTTTACAAAGCGAGTAAGAAGCGAGAAGACAAGTCTCCCACTCTTCGAGTAAGATGTTATATGTCTAACGAGTCTTACTCGAAAGAAAAAAAAAAAGCAAAAACGTCGCCTCTCTTACCGGTAAGAGTAAGAGGTAAGAAGACTTTTTTAAGAAAACAAACACACCCTTACCATTGCTAAGGGTAGAGGGTGTGGTTTTGGTTTTTCCTTCGCCACATCAGATTCATGTCAGCTTTTTCTATTTTCAAAACGTTTTCTTTCAACTTTCCCTCAACTATTGGACCACCTTCTATTCCTTCCATTAATTATTTTCTATTTTTTATCATATACATCTAAAACATAAATACCCACTCACAATACACATACAATAAATAAAATATTGTTTCTCTTTCATGAAAATATCTCAACTCCATTCGGGACTAGAGTCTCGTGATATTAAAATTTTGTCGTTTCCCTCTATCTTAGGTGTGGTATTTTATAGAGTCTCGCAAAAAGAAAGACTTTTGCCGCTTGTTTTTCCCGATGGCACCTCTCACACTAAGAGGTACAAATAACACCATTTGCATTGGTTTTAGCATTTGAGAATTCTTCTTGCATGCCCCGACCAAAGCTAAATATATGTAAGAGCTAAATAAACACTATAATTAATAAATTTTAACTAGATAATATTTGAAGAAAGAAAAAAAAACTGTAGTATAATAAATTTTGACTAGAAAATACTTTGAAAACAATATGTGATGAATTGTCTTGTCAGAGGGTGTCACTATCCACTTAATGAATATGTTGTATTGTAAGGGGTGCCAATATCGACTAAAGCAATTGTCATAAAGCGCCATTATCCACTAAAAAAATCTTTATGAATTATCTTGTCATGGTAGGGGCTGAGCACAAAACTGAGAAAACTGAGCCGAACTGATCATATTCAGTTCAGTTTCGATTATATATATTAGTGATTTTTGGTTTCGGGTCGTTTCGGTTTTAAACCGTGCTCAGCCTGGCCACTATCCACTAAAAGGTACCAATAACACCACCTCAATCCTCTCATAGGTTTGTTCGTTGGTTGCTTGTTTATTTTGTAACATGTAATGTCTACATTAAACTTTGAAATCTAGAATGTTTCTTATGAAAACTTTTGAAAATGTGGTTGGTTGAAGTGTTAAGCTAAAACAAGTATATCTTAGAACTTAACTGTAGAATTGATTCAAGAGATATTATGTGCAAAATCTTTTTAATTAGGACGTATAATATTTCTGTAACATGTTATGCTTAAATTAAAGGTTCATGTGTCGCTTTGTAAAAAGCAATTGTATCCTTTATCTTTTCATTGTCATGGCACTTAATTTTAACACACAAATCAAACGACCCTTAACTTTATAAAGATGATATGCATATCAGAATAATATGCACATAACAAAATATTATTAGTAATGTACATAATACAACAATATATATCAATGTTATAAATAAGCGTGGCGCGACGGCGGCGACAAAGTTCTCACGCCTCTCTGACTAAAGTGAAACTTTTGCGTTTATAAGCGTGACGTAAAAGCGTACACAAAGTATGAAAATATTTATATATTTATATCATAATTTATATATATCGAGTTTACAAAACATGTGTCATAAGACGGCGTGACGGCATGATCAAGTCTCACGGCCTTTATACGCCTTTACGAGCCTTTTTTAAACAGTAGTATATATGTAGTTGTAGTATACATATCGGACTCCCTTTAACTTTAATACACAAATCACAACATTGATTATGATCAGATAAATCAATAAATCAACAAATACCAAATACCACATGCCAAAAAATATTTAGCTTTTAATGTGTCCAATTATTTACTAGTACTATTCAAATTCAAAAACCAGCCCCCCCATTTGGCATCGAGCCGTTAAACATTATAAACACCCCTTTTATTACACCTTCCTTTATCCCCTTTAAACCAAAAAAAAAACCCAAATTTCAAACACTTCAAACCGCCATAAACAAACAAACGTTCACATTATTTCAAATTTCACTATTATTACATCTCACCCGTAAATACCTCATTCTTCATCTATGTGCGTTTTCACACTTTCACTGTGTGTAAATTAAACCCTAACAAATGAAATTCAACACTTTTTATTAATTAATTTTTATAAAAATTTCAGGATTTGATCGTCGATTCGGAATAATCTTCCTCACTTCATCTTTCAGGTACTCGATTTTCGCTTGTTTTCGACCGATTAATTTCACTCATTTTTAATCGATTTATCGTTTATTTCTTTACTTATTGATTTTGTTACATTTTAATAACAGAATGTTGAGAGATATGAGTTTTTTTCGCCGTAAAAACCGCGATTTAGACGAACCGGAAAACGTAAAACCTAACGAACCGTCCGTGTCGGTTGCTCAGACGAGTGTTGCGGACGGTTCGGCTAGGCCGCCGTTGAATGCGATACAAGAGCCTGGTCAAACCCTAGGGTTTAAAACCACGAAAATCGATAGGACACCGATGAGGACACCTGAGAAGCCTAAGAATCGTTACGGATGGGGTAACGAGGCTAAAATCGGAAATGAGGCTAAGAATGTGAATACGCCTAGGTCGTGTAGGACGGTAGGGAGAGGTGTGAGTTCGGGTCATTCTGATGTTAATTCGGCGCAGAATACACCTACTAAGAGTGTGAATACACATACGCATATGCATACTAATACGCCTACGAATAGTGTGAGTAAGCCGCCGAATCCTGGTAGTTCTAGGCCGCCTGCTGGATGTGGAAGTGTGCGGAGTATTAGAGGGTTGCAAAATGTGTGTACGGCTGTGAATACAGTTGAGGTACCGCATTTTGAACTTAAGGAAGATCCGTCGTTTTGGATGGATCATAATGTGCAAGTAAGTCCAGTTTTCGAGATTAAATTTGTACTAGTTTTATAAGTTTTTAGTATGTAAAAGGTTTAGCTTATACGGCGTGTTTATGTTTGGTTTTGTTTTAAGGTTTTGATAAGAATTCGTCCGCTTAACAATATGGAGCTTAGTACTCAAGGCTATAACCGGTGCTTAAAACAAGAGAGTGCTCAAAGCTTGACGTTTGTGGGGCATCCGGAAAGTAGGTTTACGTTTGACCATGTGGCATGTGAGACGATTGATCAGGTAGTGTGAACACGCAATTCCGTTTTTTGTTTGCGAGTGTATCTGTTTTTCGAATGGCGATATGTAATGGAGATTATAAACTGTGCAGGAGACACTGTTTAGGATGGCTGGTTTACCGATGGTGGAAAATTGCTTGTCGGGATATAACAGTTGTATATTTGCATACGGGCAGGTAATTTGATGTGAATTTGGTTATAGTTAGATCAGATAATATGTATATAAGTACTAAATTTGATGTTCGGAAATATATCTGAATTTCTGTTATACTTATTTAGACGGGAAGTGGAAAGACACATACAATGCTAGGGGAAATAAACGAGCTTGAAGTAAAGCCTAGTCCATATCGGGGAATGACTCCACGAATGTTTGAGTTCCTGTTTGCTAGAATCATTGCGGTAATTATTAGATATTTGATACTCCGTATATTTTTTTGTATTTCTGTTTTATCTTGGAAGTTCACGTTATTTACGTATGTACAGGAAGAGGAAAGCCGAGTTGATGAAAGATTGGCATACACTTGCAAGTGTTCATTTCTAGAGATATACAACGAGCAAATTACTGATCTCCTTGACCCTTCGTCTACGAATTTGCAAGTAAGTTCGACCCCGTAGCGACCTTAAATCTTACAGTGGTTACCGTAATACATTGCTGTTGTGCTAATTTTAGTTATTTTCAGCTACGGGAGGATGTTAAGAAGGGTGTTTACGTGGAGAATCTAACTGAATTTGAAGTTCACACTGTGGGTGATATCCTTAGGCTACTGAGTCGGGTATTTATACGATCTCTAAATGAAGTTGCATTAACATGCTGTCTTTATATTTCTCTCCTCATTTTTGTGGTTATCGTGATAGGGTTCTGCAAATAGGAAAGTTGCTGCAACAAACATGAACAGGAAAGTAGTCGTTCCCACTGTGTTTTCACGTGTGTAATTGAAAGTAGGTGGGAGAAAGATTCGACTTCTAACCTGCGTTTGCAAGGCTAAACCTCGTTGATCTAGCTGGTTCAGAAAGGTGCTAATTTCATCCAGTAGTTTTTTCATCATAAGTGTGTGTGGTTCTTTAGTGTACTACTATTTCATGATCCAAGTCATTAAATCTTTCTTAATTTTTTTACGAACAGGCAGAAAACATCTGGTGCTGAAGGTGAAAGATTGAAGGAAGCTGCAAATATAAACAAATCGTTATCTACACTGGGGTATGAACCACCTACTTGGTGCTATTCTTTTATTCTTTCTTTAGTACAGGTGGTAATATGGATGAGGCGTGTAGGTTGGGTACTGGGTCAAATGGGTCAGTTTGGTTTGACCAGATACATTTTTGTGTCCTTTGATGTGTTAGATATGATAAAAAAGTTATATTATCACAGTTGTATTATAGTTTCCTGTATAAAACAGTTTTAAGAAGTATGCATTATCAATCCAGTTTGGAATACTTTCGCCTGTTACCTTTTAGCTAACATATCATGAAATGAATAGACCCATTTATAAAATAATGCGTAAAAATATCTCCTCTGCTGTTTTATGTTCTCATTTTTGTAATGATTTATCTATTTGTGTAGGCATGTAATAATGGTTCTAGTAGATGGCGCTAATGCAAAGACACGACATATTCCTTATCGAGATTCAAGATTGACATTTCTTCTACAGGTAAAATCAGTAAACATACTTATTATTTGCAGTGGGATTTGGAATATAGTAACTTGCTATTGCTTACAACCAAGGTTTTATGCAGGATTCGTTGGGTGGAAATTCGAAGACAATGATAATAGCAAATGTTAGTCCTTCCATATGGTATGCTCAGTTTTCTTTACTTGCATGGAAACCCTTTAACTAACCTTGTGTATAATGATTAATGAACGATCTTGTTTCTTCTCAGTTCTGCCACTGAAACATTAAACACTCTAAAGTTTGCATGCGTGCAAAACTTATCCAAAACAATGTAAGCAAGTTACTGTTCTTGGTCTTAAGTGGTCAAATTTGCATGTTTACTCGATGTTCTTTTTCTGAATATTTTCGTCTGTTTTCTTATTTCAACAGGCTGTGGTAAATGAAGATGCCTCCGGAGATGTTGTGGCACTTCAACACCAGATTCAACTTCTGAAGGTAATTTTTCCTTATTGTAACTTGTGAACGTAAGATTTGACCCATAATCACAAGCATGTGGATAATCTAAGGTAAATTAACCGTCTCTTTTGTCTTCTCAGGAGGAGCTTGCTCGTTAAGAGGCAGAATGTTTCAAGGTCTTTAACATTTAGTCCAAAAGTCATGGAAGAGGCCAAACAAGAACATGAGAATGATTTCAACGCAATTACACTTGATCATGATAACAAATTCATGAGGGTCTCCTCAAAGCAGGTAAGTCAAGTACTAAATATACTTATCATCTAACTCGATTATATAATCTGAAAATAAATGGAAGTTGGAGCCCAATTATATAATATGAAAATAAAAAGAAATTTGGAGCCACAAAATATAGAGTGGAAAAAAGGTGAAAACGAATGGAATGGAGTGATTATAATCTGTTTATATTTTCATCTATTGGTGTAGTGTCTTTTCATTTACTTCTACTTGTTCCATTTTCAGCTAAAATCATTAGAGACTTCATTGACTGGAGCCTTGAGGAGAGAGCAAATGTCAGAGACTTTTATCAAACACCTTGAAGCAGAAATAGAGCAGTTAAACCGCCTGGTAATATGTTATAGCATTTAGCTTCGGTATATAAATGAAATTAGTGGTATCTAAACATTGGAGGTGGCAATTTGGATCCATCAACATATATATATATATGGATTGAATTTGGTTGTGCTTATCTCGATTTTCGAACAGCTCATATGGTTTAAGGAGCAAATTAAATTAACAAAAAAGGAAACAGGTTGAATGGGTTAAACATGTTGAAAGTCATAAAAAATGTATTCAAATACTGTAGTTTGTATAATCTTAATCTGCACATCAAGTATTCTGGAATGTTATGATATGGATCGCGGGCTCCCAGGTTACGTCAATTTGAACCATATTAAACTCTACGCTTTTTGACTCGTTAACTAACCTGCTGACCGTCCAATTAGTCTCTACTAAACATGAAATTTTATTTTAGGTTCACAAAGAGAGGAGGACAACAAGTGCGAAGATGATGTTGAAGTTTAGAGGACAAAATTCATAGGATGGAGTCTCTAGTTGCTGGTTCAATACCTGCCGACTCTTACTTGCTAGAAGAGAATAACATGCTCACTGAAGAAGTTCAAATGCTTCATGCAAAAGCTGATAGAAACCCAGAAGTGACCCGCTTTGCTTTGGAAAACATTAAGCTTCTTGAACAACTTAGAAAGTAAATTCTTAAACTTTAACAATGTTATAGTAGTGCACACCTACTGTAATACTAAATTTGTTCCCCCTTTTTTTTTCTTTGAATTACCTTTTTTTAAATGCTCGTGTTATACTGTAGTGTAGTGCATACCTAATGGGATATGGCCATTAAAAAACTGGTTGATTTATCTCATTACCTGTGATGCTTGTTTTCTAGATTTCAAGATCACTATGAAGAAGGGGAGAGGGAATTGCTGTTATCTGAAGTATCTGAACTGAGGAATCAGGTACTGGTGAAACTTTTATTTCAAATATTTTTTTTGTTGTGTTGAAATCTTTATAACTGAATTTTTATTCCTGACAGTTGTTACTATTTCATGATGATCGCATGCAAAAGGTATGATACACAAATTTTGTTGACATATGGTGCTGTTCACCTACATCTATAGATGCTTATAACTTATTTGATATGGCTACAGGAAGCTGCACATGAAAATGAAGAAACCAGTTCTCTTGATTGAGGTTTCACTCATCTCTTTACCATAATATATGAAACTTATCATCAGTTTAAAATTGTATGTTAACAATTTCTATTTGATTTTAGTTGGAAAAGAGCCAGGAAGAGTTGGAGAAATGCAGGAATAACCTAAATTCTTGCTTAGAGAGAAATGAACGACTATGCAAGGAAATTGCAGATCTAAATGCTCTATTAGAAAACCAGAAATCTGCAGAGCATGATGATGGCGATAGTATTGAGGTCATAAAGGTAAGTTTTGGTTATTATAAAAAAAAACAATTCTCATACATGAGCAAGTTATTTTGATATACATTTGAAAGCAATTTGACTCAGTTTTGAAGTTTTAACTGTATAATATAATTTCAGGAACCCATCTTGGAAGCTTCTTCTGTAGGTGATCGGTCATTGAATACATTCCAAAAGACATCTGCATCTTGTGTGAATCACCCCGAAGAAGTTATGGATTTGCAAGTGCAGGTAAATACTCTTATTGTGTTCACCTCATACTTTTGCTGAAGTTTATTAGAAAACACCTTGGGTGGTTAGGTGGATTTTGACCCATTTGACCCGTTCACTTATTGGCTAAGTTTATTGATTTTAACCCATGAGATCCGTTAATGTAAAAACATAACCCAAATGGAGGCCTTTAGAAAAAAATTGTGTTGAAATTGGCGTCTCTTGTTGCAATGCTCTAACAGTCGTAATGTATGATATTCTTTCAGGATCCCATATCCGAAGATCCTGCTAATGCACAGTTGTCTCATAGAGTTCTAAAGAAGACTACAGTTCCAGCAAAGTACATTGAAAATATTATTGATCTTCAACTGAAAGTAGACATTCTAGAGACAATTTTGAAGGAAAAAAGCTCTGCCCATGGTGAAATAGAGGAAAAAGCTTTATGTTTAAGTAGGGATTTGAAGTCGACAGAGGAAAAGTATTTGTTATTAATGAACAAATATAATGGTTTGAATAATGAGATTGAGGAAGCAAAATCTGTGATCGAGGCTCTTGAAACTCAACAACTTATGTCTATCAATGAGCTGGAAGATCTTAGAAACAGCAGCAACCGCTATGCTCAAGAACTGCATGAAAAAGAGCTTATGATCATATCTATGAACAAGAAGATTCTGAATAAAAAATCAACAGACCTCCCACCACGTTCATATGAGGAAGAAAAGTTGAGCAAGATGCAGGAATCACTTGAAAAAGCTAGGAGAACAAATAAGCTTTACAAAACTGAACGGGAATGTAATGCCATGAATGAGGAAGAAATGGATGAAGTGAGGAAGCAAGTTGAGGCTGAAACCGCGGAAGTCATAGTTTGTTTGCAGGAAGAAATCAATAGTCTCCAGCAGCAATTACATGACAGTAGCTCGAAAGAGACAGAGGTCAAACGAGAGTTGGTTCTTTTGCAAGAGAAATTGAATGTTATGGCCGAATGCAATGAAACATTAAACGAAAAATATAAAGAAAAAGAAAGACAATTGAACACCTTGTCTGAAGAATGGCATTTGTTGACTAATGAGATTGAGGAGGTTCTTACAACAGGCCATGAGGCACTCGAGGATGCCTCATATGATCTTCATGATGTTACGGTGTGTGAGAAATTACAGATGATCACAAGAAACATCTTTGAAAAGGATTCAAGAATAAAGGAACTCAGCTCATGTTTAGAGGACGCGAAAACCGAGGTAATGATATGGAGGGCATGTTGAGGTCATTAAAGGGGCAACTTTAGCAATGTCAGAAGCACACCAACAAGATTGCAATGAAAAAGATCAGGTTATCTCTTTTTTGTCATCAGACTTAAGTGAGAAAAGCTGTATAATTGCTCAGTTAAATAATGCAATCAAAGAAAGGGAGGAACAGATCATGAAGGCATCTGTTTGTGCAACGGGCGATTTGTGATTGTGAACAGGCTCTCGAGATAAAAGATGGTTGTCTTGAAGCTTTGGCTAAGAAAGAAGCGGAACTTGATGAACTGAAAAGAAGTCACAAGGTACTTTTTAGGATTGTTGTTTAGTATACTGACATACATCTTCATTTGTCCTGTTTT